>KZ652226.1:35315-46494 GCA_001010745.2 Gerris buenoi
TGGATGGAAGGTAAGGTACTTAAAATTTGAATTGTAATTTTTGTGAAAGTTTGTTTTAGGTATTTTATTTCTTAAAATTTGAACATATTAAAATGAATGAAAATAACCTAGTGTCACTCACTCATATCTTCCGGTAAATTCCTTTGACTAAATAACTATTAAGAAAAAGGAATGTTTAGTCTAATGTACATTGGGACAAAGAAGTATCAAACTTTTAAATATAAAAATGTGATGTTTCTTTGTCCCAATGTACATTGGAAGAGTGCCTTTTTCCCTAATCTTTCATTTTCTTTTAACAAAAAAAAGAAAAAATATTAGAGGAGTAACAAACTAAAGATTCCTTGGTTACTCCCCATTTTTGTAAATAAACATTTAGTATGGGGAGTAACCATCTAAAGAAGTACCGAAAGCTCTAACTTTTTAATACTCTCGAGTACTAATATTCTCAAAGTTTTATTTTTATTTTTTTTAATTATACAGTAGAGCGTCGATTATCCGAACTAATGTTTTTTGGGGTGGTTCAGATAATCAAAAATTAGGTTAATCAAAATTCACTAAAAAATTAAAAGGGAAGATGTAAAAATAACTAACCATATTTATGGAAAAAGCATCTCTGTTTTATTTATCTAGTTCATAGTGAAAAACAATATGAGTAGTATCACCTAAAATTAATTTGAAAGAAAGTTGTAATACTCGTCTACTTCATTTTTTAACCATGAATCTTGAATGGCTGAATCCCATTTCGTAATTTGAAATTTTTCAGCCACCCAGAACTTAGAATGAATAAAGAGTCACCACCATGCTTCATATTTAATTCCACTGCTTTTTCACACAGTATGGGTCCAGATATGGGCTATCCAGAGACCCGTTTTTGCAAAGACCAAGTGAATGCAGCATCCAACAATTCGGATTTCAGTTTTTCCTAGCTTTATGATATAAACTGCCCTCCTCACTGTCAAGATTAAGTGTATACCTAGTGATTGAGGCAGAATTATTTTTGATTCCCGTAATAGTTGATTTACCAACACCAAACTTGATAGCTAATGCCTGACCCGTTTTACCTTTCTTCATCCACGTAATAATTTCCATTTTATCTTTTAATGAAAGCACTACTTGTTTCCTTTTTAACACATAAAACACTTTGTGTTTTATGTTTTACTTAAAATATCTGAACACTAACTAATTCAGTGTATACCTCACAATGAATGATTTGAAACTGAGAGAATTGACATAACTGACCAACAGAATGGAAAGATATTTAGTAGAAAAATTCTGCGAATGATTCCACAAATTACATTGACAAACAAAAGTTAGTTCTTAGTAAACAAATTTTAATGTCTTCCCCGTCAAACTAAATTCGTCACAATCTGGTATCCCTTTAAACAACTAACACCGCTCCTCCTAGTAATTTATTTAGCAGTGGCTTTTTTTTTTTTTTTTCTTCCATGATGCCAGTTCGGATAATTGAATGTTCGGATAACTGACGCTCTACTGTATATCAATAAATTTTTCTTTCTAAGAGTATAACGGATTGGGCTAGGTCTCTGGTTATTTTTCAACTCTCAGTCTGGCAACATTCATATTCTTGATAGATTAGGTTCTCACCCTTCTCCTGTAGAGGTTTTTGAGAGATAATACACAAGATATTATACATACTATATAAAGTTGTTCTTTTTAGGGACATTTTAATGATGATGTTAGCCTAAAGGCCTATACTGCTTTTCTAGAATATTCTAAAAAAAAAAAATTATGAATATTTAAACTTAGCCTTTAAAATTCAAACCATTGAGGCAATAGCAGAGAAATGATCTTTATCTGCCTAAATATAATCCAAATTATTTCAGTCCTAGAGAAATTTTTTATTAATTATTCTGACATATTGAGACTAAAAGTGATCCATGGTAATAGAAACAACACCTGAGTTCAAAAAATAGTGTTGCAGTGTTGTTGGATACCAGTATTTCTCCTTTAATTTGTAATTTTATATATATTCAAACTAAATATAGCTGTGTGATTGGCATTGTAGTAAAAAAAAAAATAAGTGACATGTACCTTGTTTGTCTCCAGTAAGGACCCATATCTTAATACCAGCTACTCCTAGGTTTGCTATAGTCTGTGGCACACCCTCTTGTAGCTTGTCTTCTATAGCAGTCGCTCCTACTAGTGTAAGATCAGTCTCTATCTCATCGTAGACAGCATCTAGTTTGTCTTCCCTGTTCTTGATGGAGGTAGCAGCCTCATGATGTTTCTCCTTCCATTTGTTAAAGAAATTCTCATCTATTTCTCTAATTGCAAGGCATAACGTTCTCAGGCCGTCCCCAGCAAATTGCTATGTAAAATAAAATGGATAAAAAAAATTGTATCGCAATTATAGATACTGGCAATAAAAAAAATGTGTTATGTAAGTTACAATCTGTTGTTAGTTCAGAAAAGGAACCTATTTTTAGTAATTTATTTTTTAAGTTTGTAGGGCATAATTAAAAATATATAACATCAAGTTATTTTATGGGCACTTTTTTAGGCTTTATTCCGCCTTTCTTGAGGCATCTTCAGGCCTCCTAAAACTGTTCTCAGGAGAAACTATATCTGGTTCATCAAAAATAATGTTAGCTATATCCTCTCTGTAAAAAAACACATTGTTCAATTCTTGAATCCATTCATTTTGTTAAATAATCATAAATTTTACCATAAAAACATTTTTTTTTTCTCCTCACAAAAGGAAAAAATGCATACTTTTTTCTCTTTACTTTAGGCATCTATTGAACATGATAATTTGTCTTTTTAAAAAATGTCACTTTTCATGAATTTGAAATGTTGGAACAACAACAGTGATTTCAGGTAAGTGTGAGTACCTTAACGATTTGACTATGTTTTCAATTTAATTAACTATTACATTTAACAAATTTTTAACAGGTGATTGCTTACATTAAATTTTTCAATTTACACCTAAATCAAAATTATTATCATAAATAACTCAGAAATTATATTGTTAAAAGGAAAACAAGATAATATGGTTAAATATATATACAAGGATATGTATAAAATATAAAATATGTATAAAAGGACTAAAATATAGACTTTTTGGGGGTCAGTGGAAAATTTCTAGAAGTAACTTCACCTAGCCATCAGAACACTATACATTTTGGAACCTAAAATGTTTGTAATTTTTATCTATAATAGTCAAGTTTACTGTCAACCAAATCTCAAGAGGGTTTGATAAGACAAATCCATAACCAGAATCAATTCGAGCATCATTCACTATCAAATTAGACAGTATATAAATTGAATACTTACATTCAAATGTTCCTGAGTAAGAATTTTATTTTCGTTGGTCTGTTGGTCCCCAGACCTGAGTCTCTCATAGATCACATTATCAGCTCCTTTACAGTACAGTTTAATTTTGCCGTCACGGCGTAATATCACAGACATTCGTTTCCTAATATTATTAAAATCTAATATACAAAGTACCTCGTAAACCTCCTTTACTCCCATAACCTGTGGGAAAAAAATAAAAATAAAATAATAGAACTAAAATAAAAGAGACTAAAATAAAAGAAACAACTGACTAGGGTCTGCATAGCTGGCCCTTCACAACTACAGCAGTAAATCAATAAATAGTTTAAATGAATATTTACTCAGTCATTAGAACACTTAAGTTTAAATTTGCCTTAGTAGTTTATATTCACTTCTTGCTGAAACGAGCAGTTGATTCCTGAAAATTCTCTAAACTGATTTTATTTTAGGCAGTCTATAACATTCTAAGGCTGATCATAAATTTATCAATCAAATTCCGATTAAAGTTGTTTGTAAGTGTTAAGTTAAGTAGTCAGTTAGTAGATAAGATAAACTAAATACATCAAATATTTTAATTGCTGTAAATTAAGAAATATAATTTTCAAATCAAACCTCTATAGTAATACTGTTGGGTGTTCTGCCTCGAAATACAAAGCCAAAATTTCTGGCTGCCGATACCAGAGCAGCTTCATCTGGTGACTGAGCTTGGTATGTTAGCTTCCCTGTAACAAATCAAGACATCATGTACAAATTATAGAAGAGACAAATTAAAGATGTTTACATTTTTTATTTAACTTCACTTGATTGTGAGGTACACATTTTTTAATACACTTTTACCCTGCTTTCTGACTACCTAGAAATTTGAACCTTTCCCAGATTATGTATCTATGATGACAATATAGTACAGTAAAATAATCATAAATATGGGGGGGGGATCCCTTGCATCAAATAAGGTAGTTTAATTTTTTAGTTTGCTGTTCATGACGGATGACTAATGATAATGCTAAGTTTTTGACCTCGGCAGACCAAATCATTTGAAATTTTTAAAAAATCGGTAAAGTTTTGAAATTTTTAACCTCAAGGACCCATTTCACAGTAAAAGTGACTTACTTTGAGGGAAGACTAATTTTTTTTACCAAAGGTTTCTACAAATCCAATACTTTTCAAGATTCAGCAGTTCAAAATTTTGAAAATTTTACAAAAGATGCCAATTTAAGAGATTTCTTTTCAGTTTTTGCCGCTCTTGGCAATGGAGAAATTATATTTGAGCGAAAATTACTAAACATTTTTAAATTAAACTACATTTTCAACAAATTAAGACCAACTTGGTCTTTGTAGACCCAATTCTTTTTGAGATACACCAGTTCAGATTTTAATAGGTAAGTATGCGTGCAAATTTTATAAGTAGGGTTGATAAAGTTTTGTCGTTTATTATACATTTATTACAGAAAAACAGGTTTTACACAATTACTAAATCATTCCATAATACAGTAGTCACCGCTTAATGTGATCACGGTTAATGTTATCAACCGCTTAGTGTGATCAAAATAGCTTGGAACGGGCCCACCAAATACCAATGCATTAGAAATTATCCGTTTATTGTTATCAGTATTTCGTTTATTGTGATCAAAGTCAAGTCGAAATTGTTAAATTTTTTTATATAATTTTCGGGGAAACGACTACAGCTGCAGCAAACCGAAAAGCGTTTTGTCTAAACACCAAGGATTCTCAGAAAGTACACCTCACGCCACCTTTCCTTCCTCTATATTACTATACACAGACATAGAACATAAACATCCATTTCTCCCCCTATTTCTACGACATTTCACTTATACAGAGATCATTTGTTTTTGTCTTTCAATCGTTTCTGAGAACTCTTTAGTCAAATTAACATTACATTTATACAAGTTCGAAGTCGATTAGTTTTGTTATAAAAAGTGTTAAACAAAGAATGAGTGCTTCAAAACGTCGTGATCTCAGCTCGTAGAAGTTAGACATCTTAAGATCGCAAGATCGTCTTTCGACCGAGATGAGCCTGCGGAAAGCCGCCATTAAATTGGAAAATTTCTCAGCCATTGCTGACTAAACTTCAAAAACAACGGAAGGATAATATCGGGATTGTCTCTTTAAAGAATGAGAACAAAATTCACAAAAGAAAACAGAGAGGACAAGAAGAAGATGTTGAGCGTGCCCTAAAAGAATGGTTTCTGAGAAAAGAATGTAGGGAGGATGAAAGGGATGAAATGTAAAATATGTTTAGTGTCATTTCAATTATTTGTTGATTTTCTAATGTTTAAACCGCATGTGTTTTATGTGTACGTAATAAACCGTTTTTTCCTATTTTTTTTTTTTTTTTTTTTTTTTTAGTATCACTCCCTTCAATTTTTTTCCCCCCATCCGCTTCAGCGGCTATGGCTGTTAGCGGGAATATCGGAATTTTCCAGTGATATCTATTTATATTTATATTTTGATCCAATAAAAACATAATTAAAGCTTAACCAATGAGATTTTGCTTATTATTATCAGTCGGTTAATGTGATCACTAGGCCTTGGTCCCAAAGTGATCACATTAAGCGGCGACTACTGTATATTGCATTAGAATATAATATTTATGTATATGAAAGGTAGATTATTTATGAGCATTCCTGAACGCATCTTAATCTACTCTTCAATAGCTTTCATTTGATACCCCACTTGCATATCGAGGATGACCTCCGAAACCCAAAAAATTGTCTAATTCTCATTGCAAATAGAAATACATAATAATATATGTTTCCAATGGGTTTAAACCTAACTTTTAACTCATATTTCTAGGTTCGAACCATTCAGAGGATTAGGCTATTTTTCTACTAGGCAACTTAAATATTGTTTTAAACATATAACAAGAACTAATCTTTCAAACCAAAGATCTCTCACAATATGTGGTAGGGGTTCTTACTACTGAGGTAATTATTTCCCTAATAATTTACCCCTAGAAATTTTTGAGGAATAGATTTATATTAAATCAACATTCTTTCATTTTTTTTTTTTTTTTTAACAACTATATACCTTAATGAAGAGATTATTTTACTTTGTGGATTTATAATATTTTGATATTAATATTGATTGAATGTTATACAGTAAAACCTCGCTTACACGAAAACCTCAATTACAAGTGCAATTTTCAAATCCCCTTGAGATTGCCATTACACATAATGCTAAATTAACCTATAACTCGTAGTGGATCCTTGAAGGGTAAAGGCGAAAGAAATTACATTAGTTTCATTCTAAGCGGCAACGTTTCGGCCTGGCCGGCCATTTTCAAGCCTAAAAATGTACGTATATTTCAATCAATCTACTACAATATATTTATGAATTAAACACCAAGAAGGATAAGTACAAATTAGTAACTTTACATACCTTAAATGAGCAAAACTTGAGTAAAGTGTAGTCAAACAAGAGTAAACATTCGTATTTGGGAATTTCTACAAGAATTCCGTCGTCAATGATAATTAAAAATACACCTCCTAACTTACAGCTTGAGTTCTTGTAAACAACAAGATAAATTAATAACAATAGTAACACATAAATTAAGCACAAGTAACAAATGGTAACAAAAACTGAATATAAAAAGGAATTAAAAGTTATCACAGACAGATTGCACTAAGGTAAACATTGGACTTGATAACACTACGATCCTTATCACTGATGTTATCAGAACGTGTATATATAAAATTGAAAACCTCTATAACGCGACTATTATTATCCAAACAACCTCAATAACACGGATTTTTTTCAATTCACAACATAACTCAGAACCTCTAAAACAAGTCATTTTGAGAAATCAACCTCTATAACGCAACTCTATATAGGAATGGGTCGACCTTGAACAAGTCTAGACTTGAAAACCCCACCCATTAACCTCGATAACACGACTGATAGCCAAAATAACCTTGATAACACAACTGATAGCCAGAATATCCCTTGATAACAAGACCCTCAACAAAAAGAGCACCTCGATAACAAGACTATTTCCCTAATCCCCTTGAGACCCTTCTTATCGAGGTTCTACTGTATAACTATTTTCTTTTGATGATTGGAATCAATAATATGTTTACCATTTCTGTCAGCAGGCATAACAGTGTGACAGAGAGCTAGTAGTCTGAAGAACATGGCAGCCTCATGATCTCTGTTTCCCTGCACTGCTTCTAACAAGTCCCTGTCGTAGAAATTGAAACCCTCCTCATGCTCTGGGTTAAAAGAGAAGTCCACTCTCTCCGTAAACTACAGAAAAAACAAATGTTATTTATTACTTTAATTTAAAAATAAACAAAGCTATAGAAGTAAAATATTTGGATCCTATCCAAGTTGTGAACCTAACTCTTGGAATGGTTATACAAGAACTAAATATAAATAAATTTAACCATTTACAATAAATCATACATTTTTCTCTCTTTTTAGGTTTATTTGTCTCTCCAAAATAGGATTAGCATCACAGTCAGTCAATCTTCTCCCTAGCTAGCCAGAATCTGTTATCAAAGGGGGAGATTTAGGAATTCTCACGTGGCTTTGTGAGGTCTTTTTGCTTCAGACTTCAGACTTAAGAGGTGAGGACCTAGTTTACCTGAAATATTAAGGTGGTAAGGGTTTCGTTTTCTTTTCATAAGCACCCCATCCACTGACCTTCTTTTCCGACAGACTTTCCTTTTTCTTGATAGTGAAGGAAAGCACGGCATTATAGATAATAATGTTCATTACCATCCACATAACCACTTTCCTGCACTCTTTCCTGTGAGACGATCCACTCATTCCATCCTGCAGGCTTGTCGTGTGACTACAATCCCTTCGTTTGATGCTATAAGCACAATGAAAGGAATATCTCTATCCCATCCACATGAAAATTATCAGTTGACAAGAATGGAGAGGATGGCGGGAAGGGATGATCTTGTAAGATTATAATCCTGCCGTTCTTTCCTCTTGAACCCCATACGGAATCGGATTTCCTTACGGAAAGAATGACAGTGGATGGGGTGCTATTGAACCTACACATAGGGTAGACCATCCATTCCTTATTCTATAGATATCTTAATGCAAGAAAGTCTTTAAGGGAAGGGGTGACACCATGTGTCAACTTGCGTATGTACACAGGTTTTGGGCCAATTTTGGGTAGTTGATCAATAATCTTATTTCCCTCTATGCAATAAGGACCCTACTAGTTTGTTAAAGTGGGAAATTTTTCCCACTAGTCAACCAGCATAGAAGTAGGGGAAGTTCCCTAACCTTGGACGTATAAAAAAAAATAACTATTGAACTGTCTAAGATAAGAATTCCTATTTAACATGTTGGTTCAACTAACACTTTGATCACTGCCTGTCAGAGTAAATAATGACCTACCAGGTCTATTCACATTCAGAATGATATGTGACCAGAATCGCAAAAACCTCTGGGTGGAACTCAGTAGTATAATTGCTTAGGCTCATACTTAGCTCTTATTTGGGTTTGGCATAGATAACTTCTGCTCTTTATTTACCCTCCAACTTTCTTTCTTCAATGACTCTTTTTAAATAAATTTAATTTCAAATTGTTTTAATTATCAACTAGTATAGTAAATAGCATAATTAACTAATAACCTCATCAACTTCTAGAAGTTCTCCTGTTTTCTTGTCATATACATCACCATACTTCTTCCCACCTATTGAGCATTTGTTGAAAGTCATAATATTCTGAAACAAATTAAAAATAAATAAATTAGTGAATTACAGCTAATTTATTGTTATTTGAAATAAATGCCATTCTACCCAAATCTAAAGAATCTTAATAGAATCTGAAAAAGAGATTACTGCAGTAGAAATGTCTTTAGTCTAAAATTGTTGAGTTACTGTGCACCAAGCTCACACCATGATACTTAAAATACATTCCAAATATCCACAATGATATTGTATTATTTTTCTTTTTAAACCATCGAATCTAACTCTTAATTGTCTTCAAATAAAAGCCTATTTAGTCCCCCTTCTTAAATAAGTTGCACCTATGTGAAACAATTTTCTAATTAGTCTAGGAAAAATATGATTTGACCTAGGCAAAATTGCTTCACGAGCGATTGCAGTGCTATTCAACTAAACTATATTTGCTTTTTAACATATCCAAAATCAGACAAAATCCAATCATGGGAAAGTACCTAAAAATTGAATTCAAAATGGCGGTTGTTTGTATTAAGGGTAATGAAAGCCCAGCCATCCAATAAATAATAGTTTAGTTGAAAACCACTTTAATTGCTCGTGAACCAATTTAGCCCAGGTTGAAGGGCATTTTGTCTAAGTTTTCCTAGACTAAATCAAATCTGAAAGATAAAGTCTTAAAAAAGTTGCACCTATGTGAAACAATTTTCTAATCGAATCTGAAAGATTTAAAAAAAAAAAAAAAAAAAACAACAACAACAATTTTATAGCATTCATTCAATCAGAGATTTAGGTAACTAAAGTCTATTATTATTACAAAATTAATAAAAAAAGTGATAATTATATCTTAATAACTTATAAGTACAAAATTGGATTGCTCGTGTGAAAGCTCCAATGAATTTCAACAAGCATTTAGAACATTTTCGCATCTTAAATTAATAGTAAAATTTGTTATTAACTTTAGTAATCCTATAGGCTAAAATGACAAACAAAGCTATAATACAGTAAATATCAAAATAAATAACTCACATTAACAAAATATTACATAATATGAAACCATGTAAAGGTAAATAAATAACTAACATCAACGTGTAATTACCCTAGGTAATTTTTTTTTTTTTTTTTTTTTTTTTTTTAAAAAAAAAAAAGCAAAATGATTTAGTAAATTGGAAATTTTGTAATATGTTTTGTCTGAATATCTTTGTAACAAAAAATGGGACTTCACGGCAAACCTCAAGAGCATTAGATAAGTGTACATTTGAACTAAAAATTTATGTATGGAGGAGGAGACAGAGAGGGCAGGCTTAGACGACAAGCTTTGTGCTCTTTTTACCAAACCCATAATCAACCTGTTTATGTATGAATGAAAATATAATTAATATTATATTGAATCCTACATGTATCCTTATTTTATTCCTTGTTTGGCATGTCTACAAGAATGTATTACCTGTGTTAATGTTCCAGTCTTGTCTGAGAATATGTACTCTATCTGTCCAAGCTCTTCGTTGAGTGTAGTAGTGCGAGCCCTAGCAGCCATCTGTCTCTTCTCACAGAACATTTTCTCATCCCAGTTAATCAGAAAACTCTGCATTAACCTTATCACTTCAACACTGTAACAACCATAATAATAAAATTGATAACAACTCAACTGAAATAAAACAAATCAGAGAAATTTGTATTCATATAGTAAATTAGCAGTGGAAAATAAGTGAGACTGTCGGACAGATGAACTAATAATACCTATACTCTTAAGGCAATCTGTAAAAAGGGAACCGGAAAAATAATATATATTCTAGACAGATTTTTAGGATCAATTAAGGGTACTTTAAGGCCTTTTACTGAGGGCTGTACGTGAAAATCTCTAGTTTCCTACTTTTTACTGTTTTTTTTTAGCTTGCTTTCTTGTTTGTTTGTTTGTCCAGTACAAATCTTGCAATAGATTTTTAACTAACTTTCCGAGTAGCTAGACATTTGAACAGGGTTGGAAAAAACCCGTGTTTTTTGGAAAAAGCCCAACCCACCTGGGTTTTTTAATAAAACCCGGGTTTTATTGGGGTTTTTTGGGTTTTATTGGGTTTTTTAAAAAATAATTAATTCTAACATAGAAAAATGTGTAAATATACCAAATCTTATTAAAATAAAAAATGCCGACTTAGTATTAGGTTTTTTTTCTACGAAATGCTAATGATAATAACAATAAAATTAATATTTTCCGGGCGGCACCACTA
>KZ652226.1:47815-62608 GCA_001010745.2 Gerris buenoi
TTTATCTTATTTTAGCTTGAAATATGCTAAAAATAATGTTTATTATATCATGCCGGGCGAGTTGAAAAAAATGACGTCAGAGTGAAACGTAAACAATAACCAATGGCAGGGCTTGTTTTCTTGACGTTTGTGAGCGGGCTTTGAAAAGTTACTAAAGCATGGCCAACCTTCTCCAGCTTAAATGAAAAAAAAGAGTGTTGTTAAGTTGGTCCCCTGGTCTAAGGGACACAACCTCTCGGCAAAAGTTGACTTCAGCCTCTTATCAGTAATTGCTTAGGATTTCGATTCTATGCTTCTTCTATATATAGTATTATTCTAAGCATATTTACAATCTTCATTTTGACAGGTTTCAAATTTATGATTTATGATAGAAAATTTAAAAATGTAGTATACTATTTTTATCTTGCAATTATTACTTTCTCAAACAGACTAGAATTTGTACAGAAAAATTGCAGTAATTTAAAAGAGTCTTCAGCATCCAAAAAGTGGTTTATAAAAAATGACAGCCAACAATCTACAGAACCCACTTAAATGACATTTGGTATACATATTCAAAAAGGGGCTTAGGTGAGTAAAATTAAATTTTAGCTCAAAAATCAGAGGTTGATGTCCCTTCACAAAATAATGTGTATAAATGAGAAAGTTTCTTTGAGTTGTTTTAGACCAGTTTATTCATTTAATGCTTGAATAAAGCATTGAAGTTTTGAATACTTCACAATTGATATGCAACTTTAAAATTAAGTTTAAGGTTGCACTTAAAACAACTGTCATACAATTAATTAAAATTTCTTAGAACAAAACTTAGAGAGCAACAACCCAAAGTTGATTATTAAGGAGCATGGTACCCTAAGGTAATAACATACCTTATATTTTAAGTAACTGCTCTTTAGTAATTTCATATAACATTAGTATACGTAATCTACATGTAGTAGACTAAAACCTTAAAGAAACTCCAAATAATATAAATTCTAATTATAAGATTTAAATATTTAAGGTGCTTTAGAATAACTATAATATTATATAAAATGATAATGCTCATAAAAATGTTATATAAAATGTTTAATCCTCATAAAATGTTTCTTAATCAAATTAATTTTCTCAAAGATTAACAATATACGATGAGGTTGAAGAAAATTATCTAAGGGATTATTAAAATAAGGAAAACATCTCTAAAATGATAACTACCTGACATATAATGATATTGGCACAACAGTATTGAGTACTATAAGGTATGAGAAGAAGACTAGAAGTGATATTATAGTGGCGCCAGCTAGAGGATCTTCAGGTATGAGCTTATCCCACGGTAGTATAGAGAGGAAATGCCTCCCGTATAGTGTCTCCCACACTCCACATGCAACCATGCAGAATAAACACACGGAAATAAGAAAGAATACTATCTGTAACAAACAAGCAAAACAAAAAATTAATTATAATTAAATAGAAAGTTTATATATGAATTATTTAGAAGACCTTTTTAGGGTCTGTAGGCAAAAACAAGGACCCTTAAACATTCCTACATTTGCCTATGTGTCTGCAACAGACCTGACCTCTGAAAGTTTGATTCTGACTCTCTCACTGGTCGACTCAATTCCAACAAAAAACACTAGCTTAAAAAGTACTAGTGTGTTTTACTATGTCTAATTTATCCAGTGCAAAGTGCAAGTACATGATGTTTGTCTGTCCCTCTTTCTATTCTCTTTCCCAAATCACACGTTTAATCTAATTTCTGACTAGGCAAATGCACAAAAAACTAATTATTATTTTTTTCATTTGAGCATGGCAGCAAAAGGATACAAATTTGTAAATGACACTGCATTTAATATAATATAACTGTAATAAAGGTATGAAGGCAGTGGGAGTTCAAATTGAACTAAATAAAATTATCTGGAGTAAATACAGTGGCGTAAATAGGTAAGAAGCGCCCTGGAGCAGTATCACCTTGGCGCCCCCCCCCCCCCATTTAAAAATGGTGCAACTCTCAACATAATAACAAATAAACTCTAATAAATGCCACAAATATTGTAAAACATAAATAATTGTAAAGTGTTTGTAAGCGAAGCTGGCAAATCTGCCGAAACACTTATTATATAGTACTAAGGTTATATAAATAGCGATTGATTTATGACAAAGATCAAACATTATTGTATCATCAATGTGTGCTACTCCAAATAATAGGTACTATCATTATTTTTGAATCCATGCTTATTTATTACTAGCCATTAGATTGTTTATGTTTAATTTAAATAAAAACTAATAACTGTAAAGGCCCCCATACACGATCGAACATTTTGCGCAAACATGATGTTTTCGCGAAACTGATATCGGGCAAATTTAGGTCATAAACATCAAACATCATGTTTGCACTGTACATCAAACAGCCCCATACGCACGGTCAAAATGTTTGCTCAAACATTTTGACCGTGCATGGGGGCCTTAAGATTACGAGATACAACACTGCACCATCGAGACAGGGACTTGGCGTAAGATAAAGCTCACTGTCCAGGGGCGCAACTAACTTATATGTCACATATTTCACTATCTGTGATATGGCCTAAAGGCGCCCCCATACCATACACGGTCAAACATTTTGACCGTGTATGGGGCTGCTTGATGTTTGTGCAAACATGATTTTTAACTAAATTTCCCCGACATCAGGTTTGTGCAAACATTAAGCGCAAAATGTTTGATTGTCTATGGGGGCCTTGAGAGAATATTAATGTATTCATGTTACTGCAAAAACCCGTGTCACAGACTCCACCCCCGAGTAAGCATATGCCCTTATCTCAATATTTCTCGAGATATCGATTTATATATTTTTTTAAAGTGCTTGACGAAAATTTTCAAAAAATGCCTAATACCTCAAAAACTAAATTGAGATAGAGAAATTGGGCTAAGGACCAATCACATTCGTACTAGAATTGGTTGTGATCCAGACTGAAAAACTAGTCCGTTGATCTTAAACTATATTTATACCATTTGAAAGCTTATGCGAAAAGCAGAAGTTTTTCCTGAAATCGCCACACTTCTAACACCCCTTAATTAAGAGTAGAAAGCTCAGGAATTTCGTGGGCGTTAAAAAAAATGTAACAGAACTTAAAAGAAGCTTGGTAGCTGATAATTTGGAAATAAATGACTGATTCTGAAAGGTTGTTTTATGGTCTTTAAAATTGGTCCTTGGTCCAATTTCTCTATCTCATTTAATTTATGAGAAATTAAGGTTTTTTTTGAAAATTTTCCTGAAGCACTTTAAAAAAAGAAATAAATTGATATCTATAGATATGGCCAAATGCTTGCTCGTTATTTTTTGTTGCAATTGACCCATAGAATCCACCAGCTTCTTTAAGACATAACAGCGGGTCACCCTGTCCCTGTATGTACACAAGAGTGTATCTATTCCAGTTTCATTTGGAGCAAAAAATTTCGTACTAGCTTATATATTCAGATAAATCATAATAAATAATATGATCGAGTAATGAATTTTAGCTCCAAATTCAAATTTATGAACTCCCAAAAAACTGAAAAAAAACGTGAAAACAAATTATTTTTCGAAAACAGCTCCGACGATTTTGATTTACGGCTTATAAATGTAGTGTATTTAAATAAGAATGTTTAATTAAATTAAAAATAAATCTGATTTGGTTGAAAATCGAAAATACATATTTGACGTATAGCCCAGTCAAATTAGTACCAAAAAGGCCAATCGAGAGAAAAAATTCCCGGAGTTTTGAAAATTGGCACAGTTGCACCTTGGTACCTTAGTTTGAAGAAACTAAAGAGTCCGTGTGTAGGGGGAGGGGGGGCTCTTTGGTGGGGNGGGGAGGCGAGCTCGCTGGTGGGGGGGGGCGCTCAAAGGTGACTTTTTTCAGGTTTTCCCCCATATCTCCCAAACTATCGCTCGCAGGGGAAAATTTTCTTATTAAAAATTGAAGCTGATAAAATTTCAAACAAAAATGTGCATTTTTTCCCTACAACCAACAGTTTTGGAGCTATAGGGTCGACAAAAAACAGTATTTACAAAAATAAAATGTATCACATATTATTGTTAAATAAAATATTTTATATTATGAATTATTTTAAGGATGTTGATTTTTTAATATTTTTTTGAGGATAGACAAATTATTTTGGGGCATTAGCTGCCGAAGGATGTAGTAAAAAATTTAAATTTAAAAAAAAAATGTGAATTTAATGTTGTTTGTCGACCCTATAGCTCCAAAGCTGTTGGTCGTAGGTAAAATATAAATTTGGACATTTTTGTTGGAAACTTTATCTGCTTCAATTTTCAATAAGTAAATTTTTCCCTACGAGCGATAGTTTGGGAGATATGAGCGAAAACCTGAAAAAAGTCACCTTTGAGCGTCCAAAAAAGTTACGGGGTGCGCTGTATTTTATCATTTTTTAAAGTTACAGGGGCGCCGTATTTTCGCATTTTCTAAAGTTACGGGGGCACCGTATTTTTGCATTTTCATAGTTCAGCACTGTACAGTTTTTTTTTCTCTCGGCGTGGCGCCCTTTCTAAGCCGGCGCCTGGAGCACATTGCTCCAACTGCTCCACGGTAGTTACGCCACTGAGTAAATATGTTTACACTTTTAGATAACTGTCAATCAACCACATACATATACTTTAAAATCAACCTCAACATCACTTTTTAGTTTTAAACCGTGTCCAGATTGCCGAAACGAACAGAGGAAACGAGCCGAGCAAAAGTCTCTGTGCATGCCCAGTCTAAAGTGCGCCTGGGCTTCTTACTCTGGGCATGAGCAGAGATCAATGCTCGGCTTGTTTTCCCTGTTCAGTTTCTGGACACGGCTTTAAAGTTCTCTACAAAGAAGCTCTAGTGGGCTGTTTAAATATTTTTAATTTTTTCATAATATTTTGAATAGACAGTTATATTAGCCTTGACAGCACAGGTTATCATTTTTTATTAATTTTGCATAGCTGGTTTTTCTATTAGCGATGAGAGGGGCAAAGAACCTGTTTTTTTCAGATTTTTTAATTTCTCCTTCATTTGTACTTTAAATTAAAATTAATTTGATATATCTAAGTATCTTCAATAGGATAATGGCGTAATAAAACTAGTCAACTTCCAATTTATTTTATAGCTATTATTCAAACATTTTTCAAAAAATAATCTTTCTTTGTACCCAACCCTAACCATATACAATTACTATTACATTCCCTTTCCTCTTAATCTTGAATTTATTCGACAATAAATTCCACAATATCTCCAACCACCTTTACTAAATTATTATTGTAAATAATACAAGTAATTTCTAATACTTACTCCTATAATAATAAAATTAAGTAGTTTATCTATAGAGGTTCGTTTGAACTTTGTTTTTCCAGAGTTCTGCATGAGCTTAGTGTCCTTGCCAGCAAAGACTACCACTCCATAGCACCAGTCGGTATTCCTCAGTATACAGCCTCGAAGTATTATCTTATCATTATCTAAACTATACCTGTAACAGATAACACAATAATTATTAATTTAAAGTTGACTCTGAACCATTAGCCTAGAAAGACCATAAATATGATGTCTGATCAAAAAGTATCGAGACTGATTTTATTACTAGACAACGGACAGGAGGGGAAAGATAAGACTGAGTGGACATTGACCTAGTACTACTGTAAAGCCGCACGCAAAATCTCACTGCTTCTGGCTTCTGTGAGTGATCAAGTGAAAGAGTATTTTGTCTGTTGTCGTATTTTGGTATGTGTGAAAATCTTGAACAACGTGTAAAAAAAATAGAATGAGAGAGGACAGTAATGGTAAAAAAAAATGGATCACGGTGAAGTAAAAACAATGTTTTTAACTTTTATATTGTGTGCCACAAAAGGTAATATGATATATATTAATGTGCTCGGATAAAGAGGACACAACTACCTGAAGGTTTCCTAACACTCCAATTACATCTTTGTCCACCAGGTTAGTGATTCTGAACAAACCCTAAGTCATTTAGTCAAGATGCTACGAGTTATTTCATTACAGGCAAGCCTAACAAGTTAAAGCTATCTCTTAATAAGAAAAGTATATAAAATATAGAGATAACAAAGTAATATTATTAAAATAAGCTAAATAAATAAATCATTAAATTTTAATTAAAGAGGAGACATACGCCTAGGGTGTCTTATAATATTTAATAGGTCTCGTATTTTCTCCCTTTCTTCTCTGATGATAATTTTATGAATCATAAAATATAATATAGTAAAAGATAACGAACAATAAAATAATAAATAATAAAAATATGAAAGTTTTAAAGAAATTTTAAGTTTTTATTAGCTATACTATTAAAAAACAGCACTTATAAAAGACAAAATTAAATACTTCTTTCTTAATTAAGTTCTTTTAATTGAAAGGCGTACTTCTTATCATCTGAATGAGTTAGTGATAGACAAGTGGGAGCCAGGGTAGGCGAGCGTCTCAAGGCGCTCTCTCAGCTATCAATAAGTCGAGGCAACTCGAGGTCGAGGGTTCGATCACATGCCATGATACTCTGTTTAATTAATTGCATCAATTAATAATGTAATTAATTAATTGCATCAATTAATAATGTAATTAATTAATTGCATCAATTAATAATGTAATTAATTAATTGCATCAATGCATCAATTAATAATGTAATTAATTAATTGCATCAATTAATAATGTAATTAATTAATTGCATCAATTAATAATGTAATTAATTAATTGCATCAATGAATCGCAGATGGTGATGGGCGAGGGACACCCTTTATGGGGACACTTGCCCCACTCTTTGATGTGGGTCCGATCAGTGTCATGATGATGTAATTTGTATCTATGGTTCGAGGACGGAGCAGGGCCAGGGACACCCTTTATGGAGACTCTTCCCCCACACTTTGACGCACACTTTATAGCTTATTAATGACCACACCATATTCGCTTCGGAGATACAATGTCAAATGTATGATATGTGAAGTAACTGGAACTCTCCACCACGGGGCGTAAAAAAGGCCTAAGTGATGGCCTAATTGCAAGGTTCGAACAAGTGGTTCGTCCTACCCGTTCTAGTTTGAAGTACTAGACTACTACTAATAGTGATAGACCATGCTTTCTTATAATATAATTGTAGCTGTTTGGGATGGTTTTAACTCAATATGGATGCGGATGCGTGGAAAGGATTGGTCCTAAAGCTAATGTTCAATTTTTGAAAGCTTGTTTAGGGTTAAAAGCCTTAAAGGGAAGCAAGTAGATTTTCAAAGATCCAAGATTGGTGTAGGATCCGAAGACTGCAGAAATGAGAACATGAAATAAATGTTCCTTACCTATTCTCTTTCCAAATGAGAGTTCCGTCAAACTTGTTGAGTAGGTTATTGGGAGGTTCACAGATGATCTCACCGTCAAATTTCCCAAGGAGTGCGTCATCCTGGCCCATTACTGCTGTCTCTGTCAAACACTGCTTACTTTTCAGATTAGTTTCCCTGAAATATTAAAATAAATAAAATAACTAGAAATTCTATAAAAAAAAAAAAAAAAAAAACGAAAAAGTTTAAAATATTAGAAGATATTTAATAAGCCATTGAAATGAAACAATATTGAGGTTGGAATAAAGCCAGCTTTAGGTTACAGGAGCTACTCAGATAGCAGCTACCCTTTCGTAAACCTTGACCAGAGATGGAGCTCTCAAACAAGGTAAAGAGCTCTGCATGAAGAGGAAAATATTAAATTGTATCTTTATCTTCAACAATTTCTGACCAGAATTTACTAGTTGCAACAATTATGATCCTATTAATGTAGATAAATCACAGTAATATTAGTTTTGTCTAAGATAAGATAAGATAATCCATTTATTAAATTCATTTCACTAATAAATTTACAAATCTATATACAGTATTTTGAATTTAAATCAGCCAAAGCTGTTTTGTCTAAGCTCAACAATAAAAATAATTAATGTTTCAACATTAGTATAATATTCCAGGTTGAGGAATTCCTTTACTTAACTTACTAACTTCATGGCTCTAAGGCCCTTGGCCTCCTTAACGACTTCTACCCATTCTGCTTTGCCCTGTGTCTTCCTCCACTGACATTGAACTCCCATTGAGGTAGGTCTTCCTCTAAATCATCTAGCCATTCTTTACTCGGTCTACCACTGTTTCTCCATCCTTTGGATCTTTCTTTGTATACTATTTAACTGGGCTTTAATCCTAAATATCATAGCCTGCTTTTTTTAATTTCTAAGATACTTTGCTCAACAGTACTTTAAAATTATTGAGGTGCCTTGATTGCAATGGGTATACAGAAGTAGAACAAGAGTAGATAGCCACAATGGAGATACTAGATAAAAGGAAACTGGTGTGGTTTGGGTACCTGATAAGATAGAAGCCAAAGCAGTTCATGGAATCATTTATGTTGACAACTTAAAGTCCACAATCGGAATATTGACTTCTATGATAAAAGTGTAAATGCAGGATCAATAAGTCTGGAAGGAGCTTAAATGGGGTCACTTGACACTTATATAATCATATTTGCTCCTTGGAATAACAATGCAAAATTTTGTGAAATTAAAGTTCACATGAGTCCAAAATAGTTGGTCGTCAAACAGAAAAATATTGGAATGATAGTTTGCATCGTGTCTAAAATACTATTTTATTTTTTATTACCAGTTTATTTTAAAATTTCATTACTTATATGCAATTACATCATTGTTGTTACATCACTTAACCCATTCAGCGGGGATGAATCCACTGTGAATTCATGCCAGGCTAAGGCTGGTGACGGATGAATCCACAGTGGATCCAAGCCCTCCCTTTCAGCCCCCAGTAGATCTATTCTCTGTGCCTCGAGTAGAACCATCTTGCAAGGCTCCATCAGGCCCGCTGACGTTTCTATCCACAGAGGATCCAAACATTTTATTTATTTTTAAATTGACATTTAAAATCATGTAGATTTTATTCAGTCATTAAGGTAGGTGCATGAATTGGATTACACATTCAATGGGTTAAGCATTAGTATTAAGATGATATTGTGCATTAAGAGAAGGAAACAGCCTGAACAATGGCAACTGGCAGGTTGGCCAGAATATACAGATCTCCAGGCTATCAGACGGACTGTTCCGTCTAAACTGATTGGCCTGTCAGATTATGTGTGTACTAAGCTTAATGTTATACACATTGTTAATAAATACATACCCATCAAGTTCAGCTGTTTCAATGAAGCAGAGACCACTCGGTTCACTGGTGGATAGAATAAGTACATCAGCGGCCACAAACTGATCATTCTCCATCCTGATGATATCTCCTACCTTAACTTCAGACCACTTCTCCTGAACCAGCTGACCATTTCGAACCAGCATACTCTTCCGGTTGTTTACCTGGTTGTCATTTATATGCCTCTCCTACAAGATAAAAAGAACAATATTTTAATACATTGAATGCTGTAAATCTAAATATTATTAAAAGGCTATTCTTCTGGTTATTCTGCATTTCATTTAAAGTAATTTTACAACCAAAAAACATAAACTTTTCCTCACATTCTATTTATACTCCCTCATTATTTTAATAATATCTAATTTAACCCCCCAATTATAACCATCGTTTTGGTATTATTCTCAATTATTTCCAAACTGATCAGATTTGGCAGTAAATCGTAGAACAGCGAAGTTTTGTGATAATATCCCTTAACGAGTGAGTTACAATTAGAATTAATTTTTGACGGCTCAGGTTAGCCAACCTATGTGAGGAAAAAATAAAACCAATAAGCCTATTTCTAGGACGTCCAAAACCCTCCATCTACCAGTAACAATTTTTGTTTGTATAGTTGGCCTGACATTCAAAATGTCAAAATCTCAAGCTCTCAATGGTTCCCCACCCCAATTTTTCGACTTTCCCATGCTATCAAAAGTTAATTCTATGACTTCTATAATAGGCATGACTATAGTCTAATAAACAGAAAAGACAAAGGGATATACATAAAAACTTTTATATCATTACGGATTGTCTCTTTGTCTAACAGTCCTTTTGACAAAGAAATATAATCACTCCTGCGTATAGAAGTGATCACAGAGATAAAGTGATCATATGTTTGTGTTTGATAAACTTCCTCTATTCAGTAGATTAAATGTTTTTGCTTTCAAAAAGTCATTAGAGATGGACCCTTATCACTAATCTTTTAGGTATGAAAATTATCCACCAAATATAGGTATAAATAGATAATACAGATCATATAGATTTGAAACACTTCAACTGTTCACCTCTTGAATAATAATGATATCATAAGTAGGTAAGACAATTTACAACAATAATCACTTTTACTTCTATACGTTATAATCAGTGATTAATACTTTTGAACATTAAATCATAAAACACAAGATCAAGAAACACAGATTCTTATTCTTATCGCACATATGATAACAGTGAATAAAAAACTCATAAGAACAATTCACAATTTATAATGTATAAGCACATATTATATAGAATTTAGGACATGTTTTGATACACTTCACAAATAAAAGCTGTAAATAGTGAGAATAATAATTACAAAATAGAGAGAACATAATACTCACCATCACAATCTAGATTAAATAAACGACAAATCTTTATAACCCATTAAAAGTAATCAAGACTAAAAATAAGTTACCTTTTGTTAGAACGAAAAACATTGTTAGGAGTATAATATTATACTTAATATCTGATTTACGAAATAGAAATTACATGAAGAACGAAGAACAAAGTCAAGTTCCATTTACATTACTTATTCTTATTTTGAAGACACTCAAAACCTTACTCAAACGCGCTAAAACTTAAAAAAAAGTGTATAAACAAGGTAGACCAATAGACGTTGAGCTCGTTTAATTCTTCTTTTTCTTCTTATCAACGGAATATGGCGGGGAGAGAAATAAATTTGAAATAGTTTTAAGGTTAGAAAACTATTATTTTATAATGTTCTATTCGCATAAAATTAACCAATTTATCGATATTTAGTTAATTATACTTCAATACTTTTGTACTCTCAGGGCAGGCAGGACGCACAGGCGGCCAAACATGCCGTCCTCTCATATTTTTTTATAGGTCTTGAAATGAAACCACGGTTTACGATATTATGTTTTTTTGTACTTTGTACTTGACGATTAGTCTTTGTTTAGGCTTTTATAACTCGATTTTGTTTTTTATGTTTTTTTCATAACCTTCAACCTTCAACTGTTTTTAGTTTTCTGCCATGACTCTTTAATTTGTTTCTTGTTTTAAAGTTTAAACTTTAATTAAGTTATAAAGTATTGTAACTTTATTGTAAGTGTATTAATATTTAGATTTTAGTGCGGTATTTCAAAATAAAAAGGTGTTGAACTCCACTGCAGTCTTTAATTGGTAAGTAAAAACATTTCAAGTTTTATATTTTTACATTTCGCTGTCAAATGTTAGATAATTTATTTAGTATTTATATGTCTCTTAATTATTATAGATTTTTATAAAAATTATGTTGTAAGATGTGCAATATGATGAAGCCGATACTTTAATTGTTTAATATAATTGCAATATTTTTATATTTTTTTAAAAAAAGGCTGTTTTTGGTGGAGGAATGTTTTCCTTTATCCTGCTTAACCATCTTGCTTCAATGTTGAAACGTTTCAACATACACGAATTTTAGGGTTATAATATAATATATTATCTATGTGTTTTATTTTATAATATTAGAGGTTAAATAAATACCTTCTGATATCAAATTACACTGTTCACTCGTGTTCGGTGTAAGATAATTGAATGGACAACGAACAAGAAATTATTATTCACTACCTGTAGAGATTTCAAGGACTTTAATAAACGCAAGCGCGGGTAAAATAGGGTTTGGTCTGTAAGGTGTCCGAAAAAGACGAAGTTCGTTGATACAATGTGGTTTATGAATTCATTTTGGTAGTGAAATTGAATATTTAAAGAGTTGTTACACATTTAGGGTGTGGAGAATCATGTTTTTTTAGGAGAGGGGGGTAATTTATAAACGTTTAAATAAAATTATCTAAATGAGGTGTCCTTTTCTTCATATGTTTTTCGAGCTGAATCAAATGAGACAACTTTCAGATCTATTAAATAATTATTCTTCATCGAGATATGATGGTGATTAAGAAAAATTATGTATTTATTCTAATATAACCTAATATACTATCTCAATAAGAAACGAATCGACTTGTAAGTTATCTCATACGATTCAGCTTGATAAAATTATTATAAAATTACACCTCACTTAAATACTTGCATTAAGATTGGCTAATAGGTGTATTGTACGTGCCATCAAAATTTCTTCAAGTTGGACCTCTACTTGGTTTATATACAAGAGGGTTGTTTTTCTTCAGGAAACAGAGCGGCTATTGAAAATTCAAGGGTACACAAAATTAAGGTTTTTAAATTAATATGCAGGATTTTATCACCTAACCTCAAAGTGGTGGCACGTACAATCCGAATTTACCATTAACATTTTACCTCAACGAGGCATAGATTGTATTATTACAGTTATTAGTTTTTTTAGCCTAATTTTTGTCATGAGCTTAATTATATGAACCAATTAATAACATAAGTCATTAGTGGATTGGGATTTACCAAACCTCTCATTAACTTCAAAATGCAGACTTTTAAAACAGTAAATATCAATATAAAGGAAACTTTATCTTATAAAACAACTAAACAACTGTACTTACGACATCATCATAGGCGTCCTTGATGGCTGTAAGGCAAAGTACGCCTATGAGTGGTACGGCCGTGGTGACCGGAGTGAGTGATGAGATAACGTTAATCATCTGAAGCACCATCAGACACAGGAAGTAGAAATTTGCCAACCTCTGGAACTGTTCGAACAGATTCAGAGGAAGGAATGTCACCATGGAGTACTTAGACGTCTTGATGTAGTTATTCTGAAAACAACAAGAGAATATTATGTAGATAAATTAAACAATTAGGTTTAAAATAGTTGAAAAACATTAGAACACAAAAGAAGGGTGAAGATATTTAAAAGGGCATCCCGAGGTTTCAACACACACAAATTTTGACTCATACGTGACTTATTTCTAGAACTCTTAATTTTTCACTCTTAAGATCTAACTAATAATTATTTTGGATCCGCACTTGTAATTTATTGAACTCAGGATTTAACTAATACAGTAATTTAGATCTAACCATTTGTAATTTATTGAACTCTTAGGATCTAACTCATGAAGTAATCTAGGATCTAACTATTTGTAATTAATTAAACTCTTAGGATCTATCTAATATAGTAATTTAGGATCAAACTTGAATATGGTAATTTAGGATTGAATTTTCAAAACATAAATATTAGTAATTCAGGGCTTTTTGGAAAGTATTTGTTTGTTGGCAATATTCTCAGATTAAGGGAGGGGTAAATAGAACATTACTATTACTAATAAATCTGGTTATCAAAATGTGGTTCATTATACCCTCCCCCGATACTATCACTCTTAAGCGGCAGTTTCATAGAAACAATATCGATGACACTATAAAAGCTCAATATTTATGTATTACCAGCTGATAACATATGTGATATATTTCCTTTACTTGTTCCTCAATTTTTTTTTTATTATTTTTTTTTTTATAAATACAGTAGAGTCCCGCTAATCCGAACTAATTGTGACCGAACCCAGTTCGGATTAGTGGAAATTCAGATTAGGCGGATTTTTGTAAATTAACGTAGGAAAAGCTACAATTTATGATTGGAAAAAAAAATAGAAGTAAGATTGAGATGTTTTGCGCTACCTCAAGTGAAAAGATCATTGAAAAACGTAGTAAGACGACTGTTTCATCTTACGATAAATTAGACAAAGCGCTTTTCCTATGGTTTTCTCAAGACAGACTGAAAGGAATCCCTATCACTGGCCCTCTAATCCAAGAAAAAGCTCTTCAATTAAACAACCTCATAGATGGTGACGCATCATTTAGTGCAAAAACCTGATCGGATTAGGCGGATTTTCGGATTAGCGGGGTTCGGATTAGCGGGACTCTACTGTATACTTTAATTTTTTTTGCTTTCCTTATTACATTATTAATTATATAACACCAATAACGTCGTTAATAAACATATCACAATTAGTTCCTAGACAAATAAAAGAATAACAAAACAAAGTCAAAGTTGTCTTCTAAAGCAGTCACATCAGTGACCCTTACCCATATTCCATCCGGCTCTAACATATTTGATATTTTAAATAATTTTTCATTACTTTTAATTAAAAATGATTTCAGATTATTTAAATAAATTAATTGATAATTTACTAAGTAGTAGATAAGTGCTGCAAATGAAGAATTTTAATGATATTTTATAAACACTGACACAGTCACTTTAGTTAGGGCTAAGCTCGCTAGAGAGAGGTGTAGTATTAGTATCGGGGGAGAGAATAATTTACCACTTTTCAAATCGGATTGTTCCCTCTACTCTTTCCTTACTCTGAGGCTCTGAAGGTTAAGCTATTGTTGATTCCTTGTGTTTTTGTAGAATACAAATAAATTTGACTAATTATTAAATAATAATAATGAATTATTAAAGCTAATATTTCCTGGTTTTGCTCTTTAATAAATTATTTTGATCAATTTAACATTGATTTTGCTCCATCTTTACACAACATAGCTATGTGGAGAGCTCAGCTAAATCTATTATTACCAAGAATCAAATCATCATTACGAGAGGAGTCATTAAGAAGAGCTAAAGAAACAAATCGGTTTCTACTGTACAGGACACTTATAGAGAAGAATTGTGATTTTGGGTCTTTTTTCGGTCCCAATGCAGGAAATAGTTTTTCATTATCTGAGCTTCGTCTGTTGTTCAAGTTGAGATGTGAGCAGAT
>KZ652226.1:91424-117470 GCA_001010745.2 Gerris buenoi
TAGTGTAGTTTGTCGGAACACTAGTACATATTTTTTAAAAAATATAATGCAAACTTAAAAGCATAGTTATATATATATATATATATATATGCGTGGCACATATATATGCGTGACACATAGCTATGCGTGGCACATAGCTTCCTCGTACACTACCGTAACCATGTACTTTATTGATTTTATGCTTTTAGAAGGCGTTATTGTCTTATTTGTTTGTTTGCCCCCTTTTTTTTTATCAGTCAAAATAGTTTTGATTTTAGCAAATTTTCGAAGAAAATTAAGCTATTGCAATGGCTTAAAAATTTTTGCAATAAAAATTTAACACTTTTTTTGTGTATATATGTATGTATATATCTGTCACTCCAGACGATATCTCCCGTTAGGATGCACTTAAAAATTTCAAACAAATTTTAAAATGTCAATAATATCAAAAGAAAGGATGAGTTTGCTGGCCAGAATTTTTTGAGATCATTTTGGGGTCAAATTTTGACAATTTAGGGTAAAAATTGCATAAAATCGTGTTTTCCCCATTTTAACCCCCTTTAATATGAACATATGATGAAAGTGTACATAAAAACAATTACTGTGCTCTTAAAGAGCTTTCCAACGACATGCATCTTAAAGCGTTAATACTATATTGACTTTTGGATCCCGTACCTGTATGTACCAAAAATATTTTTTTTTCACCCATCCTAATTCTAAAACAAAATTATCCTATATTATCATAAGCCAATTATACGCAGATTTCTTTGAAAATTCGCTCATTAAGTCATGGTGCATGAATGGACTTTTTTTTTAAATTTTCTTAATAAAAATAGTCTAAACTTAACCAATTTGAAGTAGAGACAAGAGACAAATCAAACTTTTCAATTGTTTAAACGTTGTAAAGTTTAAACTATTTTTAGAATTTAAATATTATGTATCTCGGTCCTCGGTGGTGTTTCTTAAAATAAGAATGCATATTATTTTAAAATAAACAGCTTTTCCAAAAATGGCGTTGAGGAGAAGTCTGGGCGATTAAATCCCACGGTTTTTCTACACTGACCTTTTTAGAGGGCCTAGAAAACAAATATCAATAATCTTTAACATGTCAAATCTCGACAGTAATTTTATCGACTTGTCGACTAGGGAAAAAAATCACGACGTTATAAGAAATCGATTCGAAGCTAGCAATACAGACGTTTACAAGTAGGTTAGCTAATTAGCTTTTTATTGTGGTAGTCTTTTATTGTAAGTTAGATATTATAAAATATATGTATATGAATGTATTGACAAATCAAATTAGACTTTTGCCTCCAAAAAACTGGTTGAGTTCTGAAAACTGTTAATGATTTAAATATGCCTGTGATATAAATAATTTGAGTTTGCCCTCTTTTCTGAGTGGAGCATTTGCCCTTGTGTCTGAAACACCTCATAATTTTCCGACTTTTTTCGGACTTTGCTAAGTATCTTTGATTGTCTCCATCGGAGAGCGAAGGTAGTTATTATCAATATTGCAGACGACAAAATTTGTTACAACTTAGTTTTTCTAATTTATTTCTACATTCTTTCCTCTTTCTAAAACGTTTAGATTTAGATATGATTTCTTATCGGCGAACATGTTCCTATTATCAATGCTCCGGCTAAGTACGATTAGGGATCGTTATCGTTATCCGTCAAAGCGTTCGCTTGCAACATCCCAACGCTTGCGCAAACTTAAATTTAAATTTCAAATTGGAATTTTTAGATGACATTTATCTATTCTTTGGGATATAATTTCGTACTTATATTATACTGGTTCCTCTGAAATGAAGTTCAGTTAAAATGAATTAAGAAGAGAGAAAGGCAGATGTAAATACATTCCACACGCTGGGAATTGAATTACGGAACTGTGTGTTGAAAATGCCGGATTAATTTCATACATGCATTTGAAAGAATGTCGTAGAATGGACAGTACCATAATAAAATATGTGTATGGAAAAGTTGTCTTGAATTTGAATTGAACAATGTTTCATTATACTTCCTCATTAATTCGTGAGGTTGTGTGGTATAAATTAAATGTTTCTATGAAAATCCCAAATTTTTTTTATAGGAGACATATTTTTACTAATGTTTCATTATACCTTCTCATTAATTTGTGAGGTAGTGTGCTGTAAATTAAATATTTCTATGACAATCCCTATTTTTTTATAGGAGAAATATCTTCACTAATGTTTCATTATACCTTCTCATTAATGTGTGAGGTAAATTAAATGTTTCCATGACAATCCCCACTTTTTTATTGGAGTAATATCTTGACTATTGTTTCATTATACTTTCTCATTAATTTGTGAGGTTTTGTGCTGTAAATTAAATGTTTCTACGACAATCCCCATTTTTATTTTTATTTTTTATAGGAAAAATATCACTTATCAATTGACATTTGAGAACAAGAATAATTAAGGAAGTCGAGAATTGCTTGCTTTTTATCTTTTCATAAACTATTCAAGCGTTTGTTATTAATAGAAGTTTTTTTAGGTCAGTGTAAATGATTCACTACTAAATTCTGTATAGGGATGTTTACTTTTACTTACTGAAGTATTTTATTCAGGAGGTCCTGGATTTTGTTGTCATTATTCGGTGTAGTGTTAGATAGAACATTGACCGTGCGGTTAACCTCGTGCTATGACCTCGGTATCTTGTCAAATATTAATTCGCTTCTTTCTTAGCTACTACGCCTCCTTCACATACCACCTATTTCATTTACCGCCTCCCTGTTTTCTCATATAAAATTTTCTTCGGTAATCTTTAATAAGAAGCAGTAACGTACGTAGAAGTAGCAAATATAAATTAAGTAATTCGAACAATCATAAGATCATAAGGGTAAAATAAGAAGGATAAGCAAATGAAATACATATATTCTTTTAACTCTGAAAATTTAAAAAATTGATGAAGTAGTCTACGCTAAGAAATAAGATATATAAAATAAAAATATAATGAAAAAAATAAGCAAATTGTTATAAGGAACGGGAATCAACGTAGTTGTGTCCAGTCCAAAGATTGAAACAAAAGGAATAAATCAGAGGGAGAATGTTGTAGGGAAGTAATAGGTGAAAAGATTTAATGACAGAGAAAGAGAAGTAGAGAAGAGGATTTATTTACAGTTGGTGATTTGGTAATTATTATTTCTTTGACGATTACCAACGAAAATAAATTATAATTGATTTTAAAGTTATAAAAGAAATTATAAACAGAGCGCTTTTATGTTGAAATAACCAATATGATGTCTGCGAGAAAATGCAATTCTTCTGTCATATTATGCCATTAGTTTTGATTTAATTAAATTAACTTTAAAAATATTAGTCCAGGAGATAGTGTGCAAAAAAGTGGTTGATTAACTTCTTAAAGATTAACTTAATTAAGTTAATCTTTAAGTGCCTTATAATGTGTGATCATAGCTTAGCAATAGGCATTTGAAAAAAACAAAACGGTGGAAAACGGCTATCTCATTTTCATGATCATGAGAACAAAATTTGTTAGTAGACCAATCAAGTTGATTTTAGTTTGTCTCTTGATAGGTTAGTTATTCAAATTTTACTTCTAATCAAAGTGCTCACCGGTCACCTATATATAGTGGCTAACTAACATCAACTTTATTTTCAATCTATACAAACTAATTTTATTCTCGGGATAGTAAAAATCATATTGCCCATCATAATTGGCGGGACATGGCCGCTCTTCACCGGTTTGTATTTAGGATTTCGTTGGTAAAACCAAAAAAAGAAACCCTTATAGTTTCGTTCCTGTGTCTGTCTGTCACTCGTCACTCTGTACGGTTCCAATAAGTTTTGAATCAAAAGCGATAGAAACATGAAACTTTCCAGTATTGAAGATTGTTTTGACGCGCACATAGGAAAAATATAGCGAACTCAAAATATCAAATCCAAAATGGCGGATAATTCACGTCACACGAAAAAATATTTTTTTTTAAAAATTGTGAGTGGGGTATCAAATGAACAAGGTATTGAAGAGTAGAATATATAACGGAAGTGTTTAATTTTCCGTGCCATTTTGTCAGAAAACATCAAAATTTTGCGTGTTCCCCCCCCTAAAACTATATTTTTGCTGTTACTAAAAATATAAAAAAAATATGCAAAATGTGCGGTCTGATGGGCCAAAGAAAAAATTAGAAAAGCTACTTGATCGGATTTACTGCGAATCCAAAAAGGCGGATAATTCCTGTTAAGGAGGGAAAAATATTTTTATTTTTTTATAATTTTGTGTGAGGTATCAAATGAAAGGTATTGAAGAGTAGATTGAAAAAATATATAACACTTGTGACAAGTTAAATTTTTCGTATCATTTTGTCAAAAAACATCAAAATTCGGCGTCCCCCTCCTCATTTATACTAATTTCACAATACCAACGAAACCTTTTTTACGTGTGACTTCACGACTAGTCAATGTATTTTCAAATGCTATTGCTAATATATCCCGTAGACGAAGTTAGCCGACTACGCATATTCTTAAAAGGCACTAAAAGATTGACTTGTACACAAAATCTTAGCTATATGTTATAGTCTGACACTTTTCTGGCATGGTTATAGTCTGGCACGCTATCTCCTAGACATACTGTAAAACTTTTTTTTTTTTTTTTAATTTTTATTGGCTAACACAACTACATATAAATTACAATGTTATTAGCGTTATTGATGTACATTGTTGTTGATTTTGGGCAAAATAATATAAATACTGCAAAACTGTAATATAACTTTTAAAATTAACTTTGATAATTGACGAATCTATTGTTAGATCTACATTAAAAGCACACACATGCGCTAGCTGATTAAATAATAATTTTTTCATGATATGATAAGAAAAAGCTCAGAGGAGTTAATGCACATTTTCATACAAGAATAATATTATAATATTTATATTGTTTGAACTAGTTTGAGTGTTGGATGTTATTAAAAGTCCACGCAAGAGTAATTAGTAAAAGGTAATTGGAGGTTTTCATTTTAATAATTGATAGGGTGTACTGTACTTTATCACCTTCCAACAGCAGAATGAAGAGCTTAACTTTGTCCTTTGCTCCGTGTAATTCATTACTAAGTTATCAGGCGAGATCGATTTGTCCGGGGTTTTAGCAAATCAATATAATTTACCCTTGACTTACACTGTGGGATTTGTTTGACAGTACCCTTCAAAATAAAGGTCAGCATAAGATTCATAATGTGGCCATGAAAAGGTTTTGAGAAAGAAAATATTTTTATATACCATCAACAATTTTATGAATTAACACGTTTTGATGGCGCTGAAATTCGATTTTATGATCTTTTTATGGATTAATACGTTTTAAGAGAGTCCAAAATAGAGGATTTTAATCATCTTGTTTTTTTCACATAAATTATTAATAATGATGAAAAATGTAACATTACACATTTTATCTTGTGAACATAGGCTACCAAAGGACTCCTACTGGATTAAATTATTGTAGAACATTTGATATTAGTCCTCAATGTAGTAGCAAATCTCATAAGTGGAGAAAATAAAATATGTCTGACTTTGTGACGACGGGTAAAGCCTAAATTACTTTTCTAATTTTGATGAAATTTGGTATTAGTTGTGAAAAATAAACAAAAAAAAAAAACAGCCAATTTGAAAAATGAATGCAAAATAATTCACCCAGCAAAAAAAATTTGATTAGAAATATTTGTTTGGACTTTTAAACAAGCTTGTGATTTTTTTTAAAAAATCTTAAAATTTATACGCATCTGCCTTATAATATCTATCTGTCGGTCTATCAGTGGTAGAGAGAAAGTATTGTTATCAAAGGTTCTTATAATAGAAAGTACTTTGGTATTAAAAAAATCGATTTTTTTAAAGAAAAAAGCTTTTTCTTGGGAGAGTAAATATGGTTTTTGTAGCAACGAATTTCTGTCTTTGATCTATTCTCATGGTCTGTGCAACCTAAACCCCTGAATCAATTCCAATGAAAGTTAGTATTCATGTTGAAAATGAATCTTCAAAATAATACTCAGAGGACGAAGTTGAAAAATTATTTTAGCTCTGAACTATCAAAATTCCCACGAAAAATAAATCTTTAATACTTTTGTTAAATTTAGGTGAAGTGAAATGAAAATAAATTTAAATATAAATGATACCATATAATATACAGGGTGTCCCAACTTAAGTGTGCCAAAAAGAAGGGGCATATAGGGGACCCTAAAAGGAGTCAAAAATGTTATATTAACCTATGTCCTTTCTGGCTTCGTTTTCTGACTAGCGCCATTTTTAAAAATTTTGGGCTAAGCTTATTTTTTTACACTTAAACAAGTGTATCTCGAGAAAAAAGTGGGATAGCTTATTATTTTAGGTATCGTTGAAAACCTAAGAACATTTGCTAAAGGAAATGTTATTATCACTTTTCATTTATTTTTATTCCTTCTAGTTTAAATTTAGCTCAAAATGTCTTTTTTTAAAATATCCAAAAGAGAAAGAAATTTGTTAAACTAAAAATTGTTAAACTTGTTTAAGTGTAAAAAAATAAGCTTAGCCCAAAATTTTTAAAAATGGCGCTAGTCAGAAAACGAAGCCCGAAAGGACATAGGTTAATAAAACATTTTTGACTCCTTTTAGGATCCCCTATATGCCCCATCTTTTTGGTACACTTAAGTTGGGACACCCTGTATATTTCCAAAGAAAAATCTAGATATGGAAGTAAACCTTTTCGTGATAATGTCGTACAAACAAGGATATTAGGGAATTTAAAAATCAAAATATGTTAATGGAAAATGAAGTTACAGAATAAACACAATATGTAATATGAGAAATTTTTCCAAATTGATTTTGACTGAAAGAATTATTTATTTAACCTGTTAAATACATTGAAAATGTTCTACAACTCGTCCAAAACTCTTTTTAGTGTTTTCCTGTACAACAATCAAGTGTTCTAAGTGAAACACCGTTGTCGGTTATATTTATTTTACAATCGTTTAATCAATATAATTTATCTTTTAAAAATATAATGTATATGATGACACTTGTTCAAGGGAACGGAAGCGAATTGACGCATTTGAAAAAAACAAACTAACATTTTCAAGTGGTTTTAACCTTTATCCGATAACGCTATGATTTCGTCATTTCGCTAAATTTCATTTAAGTGCGACTCTAATCCTATATGATAAGATTTTTATATTTTCAGTATATTGGTTTTACTTTATACTGGATATAAAGAAAAGTAATTATCTCAAAGTGCTATTATTGATCAATTATAAATAAAAATTAAAATAAGAGAAAATTACTTACAATTTCTTGTCACAAAGTGTCTATATAACTATCTATATTTCCAAATATAATCAGCTATCATAATAACGCAAATATGCAAACTAATCTATATCTATAGTCTGTTTCAGTCCTATTCATCAGCACTAGGGAGGGCCGGGGTTATAGACTGTATACTGCTCACGCTGTCGCACGAAGCGGAAAATTGTACATAGCACGATTTCACAATGTATTATTACATAGTAAAAATAAGAGTTATTTATGCATCTAGGGACTAAAAAGTAAGCCATTAATCCCTGAGCAAATAAGTTTGTTCTTGAGGCTGAGCCTAGCAAATAACTTTGTTCTTGAGGCGGAGCCTAGCAAATAAGTTTGTTCTTGAGCCGAACTATGGTCCCTAAATCTCGAGGTGAAGCAGAGGGAATAACGCTGATTAGCTTCGGAGGCGCAGCCGCGGGAAATAATTATCGCGAGGGGTATAATAGCATTTTACTCCCAAGGTACATACAATATTTTATCTCCACTATGGAGAAAACGCATCTTTATCCATTGTACAGTTTTTATTATTTATTCTTTTGATAAATAACAATAAAAAAACAAAACAATAATTGTTAGCACTTTTAATATCAGATATAAGAGGTTCAATATTAAAAACAAATAATAATTGCAATTTGCAATTAAACTCAAATCGAAGGTTATTTAGATGCATGTTTATACAATGATAAGCGCAAATTACAATTAAGGTCGAAAAAGCAGTGTCGCCAACCTGATTTCAACAACTTCACGACATCAGCCATTCATTCTCTATTATTTATAAAATAATTAAGTTGGCAATCCTTCTTCTTCTCCCTGGTTTTACTTTTTCTCCCTACTTATTGAGTTCAGGAAGAAAACACTTACTTTAGTCTGTCTAAATTAATCCAAAATCATAAATTTTGCTCCCTACTTTAAATATTTTCTATCCATTTCATTAATCATTTTGGTTTCTTGCTCACACGCTCTAATTATAATGTGTTCAATAAAAGTCTCGAAGAACCGCCTGTAGTTGAGATTTAAAAATGCCTGAGTGCCCAACTCATTATTGATCCTTTTAAGCTGCTTTTTCAAACCAAATTTCACTAACTATACCCCTGGTTAGAGTCGTTAATTAAATCTAAAGTCATGTTCGGACAGGTTACAGGAAAATTCTGGTTCTTTTTACCTTAATTCCCTGCTACTTAATAATTTTCGTATCCAATATACTTTCACACCTTCCATCTGCTTGGCAGTATTAGTATTTACCTTTTGCTGATAAATGAATGAATACATATATCCGTTCAATTAAAACCCTTTCGTTTGTGACCATTGCGATTTAACAAGGAGCATGGTCACCGATTACCGATTCATTTATTTGACACGTTCTTTTTGGACGTTTCTTCAAGAATTCGCTTTCACAAAAATGAATTTAAATAAACCAAAAAAAGATAATTTCGTTGTTATAGATAGGTATATTTTCTTGATATTGGGAGAAAAGCTTTACTGAAAAAGCTTTCCCATTATTGTATAGCTAGACTGAATTTTGATCGAATAATATTATTAAAACTTTGGTTAATTATTTTTATAAGCTAAATAAGTTTTATTTTCATGAATATCTCTATAGATATTTCCCAGGAAAACAATTTATGTTTAGGAACACCAGGAAAATTACATATTGTTAGATTCAGATGGACAACATAATTTATTTATATAAATTGTCACAACTGTTTTCGAAAAATAATAATTGAACACGTTTCATCCTAGTTTTCGGGGTGCAGCGCCCTCAAATTTGAAGCTAAAATTACTTTCTCGATTACACTGTGGGATATGATATTTTCTGAATGTGCAAGTCATTCAAACAATTGAGCCTGTATAAGGCTCTGCTTAGATGACAGAAAGACATTTTTTAAACTTAAAATGTTCGTGACATTACAATACTTCCTCTTTACATGTATGAGAAAGTAAGCAATTGTTATGCAATTATTTGTTAAACAACTTGTGCTGCTGACTTTTAATTAAAATTAAAATTTGATAAAATAAACTTAAGTAATTAATAAATTAATATGAATTTGTTTACTATTCTTACCATCTTTACTAGGTGTCGGAGAATATCCTCTAGCCTTTTCATCCAATTCTTGTTTTTTATCACTATTTTTATCATCTTCAGTTTTATCGTCATCACCTATTTTCTCATCATCTATAACACTACCTTCAGATTTTTCCGACTCGGTATCACTGGGTAAATTATTTCCACCGGGTATCAGTCTCGTATCGATACACGACTTTAACTGCGTTTCCTCCTCTTCTTCCTCATTTTGAGTTGATTGAGGATCGAAATTAATCAAACTCAGATCGATACAGGATGGTAAATCTTCGTAATTACCATCGCCCGGTAATTCGTTTAAAGTTGAAGGTACGTCGCTATTTGTCACTTGCCTACGAGATTTGAAAAATTTCATTTATTTAATTTTTTTTCACGGTTAAAAAAAAAAAGCTACAGAAAATGACCGAAATATCCATTAAGTTACATTCATAGTTGAATTATTATTATTAAAATAGTTTGTTCATTTTCTAAATTTACGGGCCACATTTTACTAGTGTCTATATCAAGCAATGCAAAGTTTTTTTCCCAAAACTACTAATTTTAAAATTGTTTTCCACTTCAAAGAAAAAAAATATTTTTGTTAATTTTAAGTACATAAAACTTCAATATTTTTTTTTTTTTATTATTATTCCCGACAGACCGAAATTACATTCTTTTTAACACAACAGCTTTTATGATTCGGCCGGCAAAATAAGAGGTATGTACCAGGTCGTGAGTTATGAATTGAACGCGTGTCGATATCAAACTAAGCCTGATAACAAGTGATAACTCTTCAGACTGTAATCAGTTTGTTAGATTAGACCGTGGGGAGAAGTTAACTCGAGTAGGAAGCCAAACTAAAAACCTGAGAACCACTAGATTTTTTTTATTTTTTGCAACTCTTATCACTGATAAAGAATTCGCACATATATGTGGACCATGTTCATATCCTAATATTAATGTTTGGAGCTCTTAAAAAAAATTGTAATCAAATAAAAATATTATAATTTCAACATGAAATATGTGTTTTTATAATATTAATGACAACTAAATAACAATTAAGACAAAGTGATGTTAGTCATGTAGTTTGGGACAAAGGAATATCACACTTCTGTTTTTATAAGGGGAGTAACAATCTAAAGAAGTGCCAAAAATATTGCTTTTCCACGATAATTTTATAATTGATTTATTATAATAAAATAAGTAAAATATCTGCTCGTCATTCTCAGACAAACCTTTTAAAAAATAAGACGCACTGAAGCAGACGAAAAACAAAAATATTTTTTAGAAACCACATTTTGGACTCAGAGGACCTTATAAAACGTGCTAATCTATTGAAATAGAATGTTTGCGTTATCACAGTAATTATATGTTCTAACTTTTATGGGACCAACAATAATGGGCCAATTATGACCTACCATCCAAAACTCATTAAAATCGGACGTGAAGTATTCAAGATATGTTGGTTGATTAAAATTGAGTGACAGACAGACAAACTGCCAGACCGACAGACAGACACGGAACCAATGATGTTCCCTGGTGTATGAAACGGTTTTCGGTCTTGGAATATTTGAAATTGAAACTTAATAATTTTTCGTTCATTAGAACAGAAGCTGTGTTCCGTCACTTCCGTCACACACAGCTCGGAAGCAAATTTATCAAACAGATGAGAATAAAATGGGAGTTAATAAAAGATGAATTAACTAATGACTTTTAAAATTGAAATCCTCTAAATCATAATATATTTTAGAGATAAGATAAAAGAAGAAAAAATATTTTGAAATATGAAACCGACTCAAGAATTGCCTCCATAAATATCGACTAATAAAACTATTTTCCTGTAGAGAAAATCGAGAATTCTGGATATTTTTGGAGATAAAAATCTGAATTCAATAATAAATTTATGCTGGATTGAAAAACAAAGAGAATATATTCCTCCTATAAAACTAGAATACTCAGAATTTATTTAATAAATGGAAAAATAGTAAGTAAGAGAAAAATAAATTATGTAGTTATACGCATTTTTAATAATGCAAGTGGTCTCTAAAAAAAAAGGAAATATATTACACAATTATTTACTAATCATTTTATTAATAATTTTATAATAAATTTTATTTTATTTTTTGAACTAAGATGTTACATGATTAACTCAAATTTATATAACATTTATTATAAAACTGACAAAAAAAATTGAGATACGTTTCTTTAATGAAATAATACAGAATTAATGCCTCTTAAAATAATTTATCGAGAAATAACATTTCCATTCACAGAAATGATTTCTTGAATTTTATTATTTACATATTAATCATGTGCACACGACGTGTTTTCACTTTATTTTTAAATGTTTTGGTTGATTGATTAATAATATTTATTTTCACTTCTCTTATTTCATCCTCGAATCTATTATGCCGAGAGTGATGTATATCCCCCGAACCGTCATGCTAGAAATTTAAAATACTGGATAACTTTTTGATCCATGAATCGATGACACTGCTCCTATAATATATGTATAGAACTGAACTTGAGTATTAATATAGCGTATACATATCGCTCCTCCAATAGAACAAAGACGCAAGGGCAAAATTGCAAACAAGTCCCAAATGGCCCGCAAAAATATGTGCGCCACAATAAAATTATTTTTATTTTTTTGTAATTTATATTAATTATAATTATTTATTGTCATTTCTTTTGCTCCCCTGTAAAATTGAATCATGCAATTACATCGATGTTCCACAGGAGGAGCAATATTACAAATGTTTCAATTTTATCAGACATGTTGCGAATTTTTTTTCTAACACAAAATGCCTTGAAAAGAAGTGAGCTCGCTTACCTCATTAATATAATAGTTAATTACTCTATATGTTCTAGTTGAAAGAAATTATAATGTATCACAGGATAAATGGATGAAACACAATTACCGATACATTTGGGATGGATTTCCATAGAGTAAAGAAATCCCCATTTATTTGTTCAGAAATACTCCCCAGAGGGGGCTCTACTTAATAGAGCACTTGGCTACTTTTATAAATAAATTTAAACTACATCGGATATGTTTACATCATGGATAGTGTCCACAAATCTAGCATCAGTTCTATGAACTGACCACTCCTCCTTTCCCCTCATTACATATTATATAGTTGTAACATCCAATACATTTATAGTGGTATGCCCTTTGGCCTTTGGCAATAGGCCCTCTACGTAAGCTGTGTGGCGCACAGCATTAGTCAGTTAGTTCCCACAGAATTTCTGGGGGAAAAATTCTACCTAAAATATGTATCTTTCTCTATAATAGAATTCTCTTGCATGCCTATTGTTATAAATTTACTTCTTCCTTTTTTTAAAAAAAAAACAACTCAAAAATTTGATTAAAAATGCGGATTAATAAAAGAAAAGTTTTTAGGTGAAAGTAAATAGGAAAAGTTTTGAAAGAAAAGGATTTTTTATATAAGGTAACCCCTGAGAGAGAGAATTAAATTGAAAATTGGGGTAGATTTACATTTCCCTTTCTTTTCTTCCCCCTCCCCTTCTCTACACCTGCCGGAGTTAAATCCTTATTTTCTCTTCATGAGTACCTTACACTCGAAAAACGGTGTAATTACATTAATAAAATACCCTGGTGAATATACGAACCCTTAGCTTAAAAATAATTGCATAAGCCAAAGTAAATACAGAATAAGTACCGTATTAGAGCAAACTATACATTTTATTATATTGTTCGTGAGGAAAAATTGGGGCGACAGAGAAAAGTGGGATATAATTATGGTAATTTAGAAAAACAGTTTTTAATTACCTCTTAAATGTTATTTAAATTGAAGAACAAAATTGTGGAATAAAATATTAGGGTTCTTCGTTAATAATAAATAATCTAAAATTAGTGTGTCTTAAACTAATTATTATTAACGGGTATATTGGAAAACTTGTTCCTATGTAATGCAAAATTCATTATGCGAGGTTAAGGAAAAATCTTAAAAGAAGAATTAAACGAGTTGAAATGTGAAATGAAGAAATATATGTTTACTATACATATAAATTTTAGAACGCTGTCCCTAAGAACTTTCAATAAGAGTTCTGACGATTTTGATTAGAAGATTTGTAATATATAAAAATAGCTTTTGATGGTGATTACATCGAAGAGATGATTAAACTGTCCGGTGTCCGGATCCCCTGCCATGTAATAACCTAATAATGTGTAGATATAATTTAATCTGTTGTAATTTATAAAAATATCCGAACTCTAGCATTTACACTCTTTTATTTAATTTCACTTGTCTCCATATCTTGTAACCTAAATTTGATCCACTTCTCGACTATATGTATAGAAAGCTGAAACTTTTGAAGCCATTGCAATAGCTTAATTTTCTTCGAAAATTCGCTAAAAGATAAAAAATTGCTCTTGTCATATTATAACAAAAAACAAATTAGTAACAAAAGCATTAAGTGTACAAGAGCATAAAGGAAAACGCTCTGAATAAGGATTGCTTCTGATGATTTGTATAATATATAAAGTGACAAAACATATCTTTGAACATTACCGACGTTAAATACTCAAAGGGAAACCTTTATGAAAATTAATCCTTGAGGCACTCAAAATAAATTGAAAAGAACCTGAATCTCAGGTTATTAAGTGACGAATAATAAGTGACGAAAGTATTAAATGCTTGATTCGAAGTAGAATATATTTTTCTGTTTCACGGTTGGGAATTATAATTAAAGTAAATTTCCAAACAAATTTCGGTCTTTTAAGCTCAACCTGACTGCCAAACCGAATAGACGATGCGAGCAGCCTGAATTGCGCAAGCTTACTCCAGACTGGGCATGCGCTTTAGAATGTTAAGCGTTAGTGGATATCATAATTAATATTTGAAGGAATAATCTCTCCTCGTAAAAAAAAATACTTGTGCTTGTTTCTTTGTCTTTTGTTACTTTTATTTATTTTTATTTCTACTGTCGGCTCCTTTAGTTACCTTTTAATTGTTTATTAGATTTTTCTGTCTCGGTTGCCTTTTATATATTTGATTAAAATGGTTGCTATTTGGCTTATATTCCGTAGAAGCCAAAAGCTGCTTTAGAAATACATAATTAGACGATGGTGGAGAGACTATTTTTTCAACCAAAAAAATAATAAGGCCTAGTAAAATCAGGTATTTTTAAAGGGAAAATTTTCCTGTAATTTGTAATTGACTTAGGGTAATCATACTCTTAAACTCTATTCACTTAAAAAAAAGGTTTACAGATATTCATTTACAGTGTAAATACAAGAATTTTTTAATACCTTGGTTATTGTAAGTTCTTGATTTTGTTTGCGTTTTTAATCCCTACTATCGCTATTTAGCTTAATCGCTTATCTAGCGGATAATCAGAGATCTGAATAATGTTTTACCGGATATTTCTACGATACTATTCGTTTAGTCGGGAATACAAGAGTAGTATCAATAACACAGCAATAACAATTCGTCAATCAGATTATAAATATACTCATATTGTAGAAATAATACACTTAGACTAATGAAATTATAATTTTACCAACCGAGCTTACCAAAGATAACGGAGCCATTGTGGTCGTTCTAAAGAACAATATCTTTCACGTTCGATTCAAAATCCGTTTTAGTCGTCAGGGAAAATTTTTATTCCCGTTTCTGTGATTGGATCTATCGATGAACATTTTTTGCGAAACACCATACCGTAAAAACATTTGTTTTGATTTTAATGAAATTTGGGTGATACGTAAAAATAATTAACATAACTATAATTTCACATTATTCATCAATCCCCTCCTCTTCTACATGTTCACAAACGTTTTACGTTCTTATTGATAGACATCTATATCTTTAAAATTACACATCTAGATTGGAAAAAATTGGATATTTTATCGAAAGTAGCCCTTAGTTAGTCTCACATTAATTTTTACCGGGCACACACATTTAATATTAAATAAAAATTAAATGTTACCCAATTAGGATTCAAAACAAGTCAAACAATCTCTATTAATTTTCAGTGAGATCATCTTAATACTCATGCCACCATTCATCCAATAATAGAACATTAGAAAGCTATTTGTAGCTGTGCCACACTAATTGACAGAGTATTTTAAAAGATTAAGTTTTTTGGAATCTCTTATGATGTATTATTTTTAAACTCTCAAATGAGGAAGAGAAAAAAGCTAAAGGGAACGAAATAGAGGAAGTAGAAAAAAAGGAAGTTAGCGTGTTGAGAGCCTGTAAATAATATTTTCACTTCAACTAAGTTTCTAAACACTAACCTTCAACTACCACTTAAACCTGAATAGTTTTATAACAAACAATAATGTATTATTTCATCGAGATAAGTAAAAATAAGAATGAAAGATTAAGCCATACGACTTTCTAAACTTGCGGGTTCATTAGAACAGTCTTACTATGTCTAGTTTAATAAATACTTCCTTCGATTTGACTGTATTTATAGATTTAAACCATGATACGATTAGTTTTAGTTTACTTACAAATTAATAAAGTATTAACGTATAAGGCGTAGTTAGAGACAATTCGATTGAGTATATAGATATAATTTCAACAATTAGAACCTTTATAACGTCTTTAATTTTTTAGACTACTTCAACTATAGTCAGCCGACTTATTCTTTTCGTATGACTAGTAAACATAGTAGTAGTCTCATGATAAATCTTTATATTTATTATAGATACATTTTCTACAATGTACTCATATGGTTATGTGGTTAATTTAAAGCCAATGTGCCACACTAATTGGCAAAATTCTATTTATATTAATCTAATTTGCTTCACGCAACATTATATTCGCATACACTAGCGACCATAATACAGGGGAAGATGTTGCCTACTATACCGCATTGCATACACGCATTGACGTTAAAGCATAATAATTATGTATGTATATATTCTAAAAATTTATTATACCTTTCAATGAATAAAAACGAATAAAAATAGTCTGCCAATCAGTGTTGCACATAGCTTCCTCGCATCCTAATTCGTATACTCTAATTATTTTATTCTTTTTACAATCTATTGTTTCAAATTTATTTAATTTTACCCCTGTTTTTTAAATTTGTCAAGATTGTTTTGATTTATTACATATAAGTATCAATTTAGCACAATTTAAAGGGCGCAAATGGTTCAAATTATTACGGGATTATCTGTGGGAAACAATCCATCCAAACTTCTTTTAAATGAGATGAGTTCTTTTCAAGATGTATAGTATAGATATGAATAAATTTATGCTTGTACGTCTGTTGAAGAGGAACAAATAGGTGCATATGGCCTTCTTTCCAAATTTCATTATAATCGGACAAACAGTTTTTAAGATATATATAAATATCTTGGTTCGCAAAAATTAAGTGACAGGCCAACAGACAATCAGATAAGAATCAAACACATTAGATGATACATAAATTCTCCTAGTATAGATTTCAGATTGTTTCAAAAAGTAATTCTTAAAAGCCCCTTACTCAATTAAGTAGGTTAACCAAACTTTTAACAAGTAAGTTTAATTGTGTGTATGAAATTTGTGAGGTGGCTTCATGGTTTTTGATTTTGATCAAATTTGAACTTATAGTTGAACAAGTAAATTTGATTGTGTTCATCAAATTCATTCATTAAACTGTCTAATGCGGATATACATGACACATACTTAGCATATGGAGATGAAATGCAATCATTTAATATAATATTGTATTGTATTCCTTGGCATAGGGTAGTTCTATCATTGGAGCTAGCGTAATGTTATATAGATATTGGATATTAAGAAAGAAGTTGGTCATGATGTAATTTAGAATGAGGATAATTAAAATCCCATTTCACTAACTTACCCGCCTCGGGCATCACTAACTAATTATAAAATGTAACACTTAACTACCAATAAATATCAATATGTATCAAGTAGAACATTTTACCTGTCGTATATTTAGTGATACTTGTCACTATCACTTAATTTAGGTGTGTTCGGCGGGTTTTCTAAAAAAAAAAAAAAAAAAAAAAAAAAAAAATGTATTCCAAAAAAATGTTGGTCTCATCGAATAGATAGAGTTAAATTCTTTAGAGTTAAATTCTTTTCCCACCCTATAATTCTAATTTTAAATTTAATGCTGGCACTTTGACGAACGTTGCACTTAAACGCAATTATCGATAACGCTGTCCAACGGACTTAGAATACCTAAGCATTAGTCAAAGGAAAAGGTATGCCAAGTATCAACTAAATCGGCCAATTTTTGGTTAAATTATCGTCACACGCGTAATCGTTTCTGACAGACAGACAGAATATTTATTTTATTATGCAGCTTGCTTTACATATTTTCTTCCATCCTCATATTATTTAGGTAAACTTGAGGCCCACACCCTAAGGCCTTCAGTATATTAATGTTGACGTACTGTCCTCTTGTCAACAACCAAATATTGCATAATTTCATCTCCTTTTCTTACCCCATTTCACTAACTTTCTCGCCCCGGGCATCACTAACTAATTATAGTAACACTTCACTTCCAATACCAATAAATATCAACATGTATATCAAGTAGAAAATTTTACCTGCTTGTTTCAATAATACATTACATGATTTATGTATAAGATTGATGCGTTATTGATAGTTTTTTTCCTCGTTTCTCTTTTTTCCTTCTTCTTCAATAACAATCAATACAAATACGGAATATGCTTCGTATCAAAATTGAACACATAAATAAAAACACAAAATAGTAATCATCCACACTCAAGGCACCCCAGGAAACTGAGAAGGTCAATTTTACTTGAACGTTACTGGTTCATTTCTTGAACCAATAAATTCACTCAAACCAGTTTCACAAACATGCTTGATCGTGTATAGTAGCCCTATACTCATAGTAGTAGTTAGATAAAAGTCAGCTTAAATTATTACTTTAATGAATCCCTTTAAAGATATAAAACATTTTAATCAAAATATGCGGTGAAGATTAATTATATGTAAAACCGTAGAAGGAAAGAACTTTCTACGTCCTATAAAAGTTTAATCTAACAATCTTTTCTAGTTATTGATTGCACAAATTTACAAAGTAATGAAATGAATGTTAAATATTGTCTACTTTTAGAATCAGTATAGTTTATGCAAAGGATGTTAAAAGGGATAATTACTCTCTAGCCAGGACCTCCTTTATCAGGAGATAAAGCAGAATTTATAAACCCACTTTAAATAAATTATATAAACGACCTCCCACATACAGATTCCATATGTTGTCCAAACATGAGGGACAACTTTGTAATTATTAACTTTACCAAAAAATATCAAATTCACCTTTTTTTCTAGGTTCTCGTAAACCTTGTTCTTTTTTAACCTAAAAGCTATTAGAGAAGAGAATAGGAACAATATCAAAATTGGTCAAATCTCATGAAAGTGTATTTTCCTCTCGTCTGCCACCGTTTTAGAATCATCATTTAATTTAAAAATTGTTTCCAAAACGATAACAAATTCTCTTGTATGTTTTACCAAAATAATTTGTTTTTAGAGAAAAGTGTCTTGTTTAAAATGACCTCAGTGCTTATCTTTATATATTTGTTGAGTTTAAAAGAAAGTAAAAGGGAAAAAAATCCTCATAAATTCTTGTCTGTAGAAGGTGCAAGACTAGTAAGGTGTCAGGTTAAAATGCTAAACGATTTCCTTTTCCTTTTTGACTGAGTATTTTGTTTGCTCCGTTTCTTCGGCTTTCCTTACAGGATTCATCGGTCCATTTTCTACTTAATGGAATCTATTCGGAAAATTCCAAAAAATAAAATAACAAAAGTTTAAAGTTAAAGAGGAGCATGGTTGGAATGGTCGGTTCTCGGTTGAAGTATTAAATTTGCCTACAATGATTAATTTTAACAAAAGAAGGATTTTATTTATTTAAGGATTTTATTTTATTTTATATTTCACAAAAACTAGTCAAAGCTTTTTTTTAAAAAAAAACAAAAAAAAAAAACAACAACAACAATGTAGTCAGTTGCAATATCAGATTTGTTCAATAATTCTGCTAACGAATAGGTACACAATTGTTTGCTGGTTGTACACGACATCATAAATTATGTGTATTAAAAGGGGATGTAATCTTTATCATTCCAGCAATTATTGTTGCACATTATAGCTTCCTCAAGGTCCACGGTGGGTATACATTAATGATTTTATGCTTTTACAATCCTTTATTGTCGAATTGAATTAATTCCACCCCATTTTTTTAAATCTGTCAAAATTGTTTTGATTTTTACGTTAATTTTACAAGTATTACTTTAGCTCAATATAGAGGATTGAAATAAATCTGAGGCTAACTGCGAACTGTGTAGTACTTTCGACAAATCATCTAAATGTCTTGAAAATCAGATGAATAATAAATGACTATAAATGTGTGCATGTGGAAGAGAAACAAATGAGCGTTAAAGGTTGAATTTATATGGGACCAACAATGGACTACCTAATTACATACTCAAACACAACAATGGACTCAATACGTACTCGTTCCATCCTAATGTAATTTAAATCGGATGAGTAGTTTTTAAGATATGCTGGACCGCAAAAATTGTGGACAGGCCGACAGATAGACATGCATATGCATAGGACCAAAAATGTTCCTTGACGTCTCATACGAATTTCTGTCTTAAAGTATAATTTTATTCTTTTTTTTTCACCAATAACAATAAAATACTTCTTCACTGCTGAATATTATACACCATTATATTGTTATAGTTGAAGTTTCAAACAAAATCCAGAATTGTTTCAAATTCTGAAAATGTATACATAAATCTATTCTATAGAAAATACATTTAATAAAATGTGTTCCCCATCATAATACTTTATTTCTGTTCAAGATAAGGATTTTTTTTGTTATTTTTAAATATCCGGAGTGTATGAGAAATAAAAAATTATATAGGTCATATTTAGTTTTGCCATGAGCTTTTTTTTATTTTTTATTTTCAAATCCGGTCTCTTATCACTTCCTGCAACATTTAAAATGAGAACGGATAGTTTACCAAGTAAACCGGCCTTGTTTTGGTTTTTAGGGTTTCGAGGTCGTCCTAGAAACCCTTATGCTTTTGGTAGTTCGTCCGTCCGTCCGTCGCAACTTGGAGTATATCTCCCAACCTACTGACGCTATTGACTTGAAATTTGGTATATAAGTTAAACTTTTTTGCCCAAAAACAGAAAACCTATTGCGAACTTTAACACTCCAAATTTCTGCGATCTACGATCAATTGCGATCACCGCGCAATATTTTACATTTTTTGTAATTTTCAAGTTGGGTATCATTTCAAAGGTATTGAAATGTAGATTACAAATATGTATCGCATTTTCAAAATGGCGGCCATTTTACCCCCCAAAAAATTCAAACAAACCCAAAATTTACCCCCCCTGCACTACCCCATTAGAATAGGTCCTAAAATAAGGCAAAAATACATAAATATAAATCTCTGTAGTCCAATAAAATTTCCAGGAGTTGATTTAAAAAAAGTAAAATTTTAGAATTTTTAGGGGGGCGTAACTAGGGGGCCCCAAAATTTTTGTGATTTGAAAAATCGAAGTTGGGTATCATTTGAAAGGTATTGAAATTTGGTTCACAAAAATATATTTTGTTTCCAAATTGGCGGCCATTTTACCCCCCTAAAAATTAAAACAAAACGCAAAAAAAAATGTCCCCCCCCCCGCTAGCCCAATAGGACAGGTCCTAAAAAGAAAGCAAAACCACAAAAATATGCGTCTCTGTGGTCCAATGATATTTCCGGAAGTTGATATAAAAAAGTCAATTTTTAAAAATTTTAGGGGGGCGTAACTAGGGGGCCCCAAAATTTTTGTGATTTGAAAAATCGAAGTTGGGTATCATTTGAAAGGTATTGAAATTTGGTTCACAAAAATATATTTTGTTTCCAAATTGGCGGCCATTTTACCCCCCTAAAAATTAAAACAAAACGCAAAAAAAAATGTCCCCCCCCCCCCTAGCCCAATAGGACAGGTCCTAAAAATAAGGCAAAGACACAAAAATATGCGTCTCTGTGGTCCAATGATATTTCCGGAAGTTGATATAAAAAAGTCAATTTTTAAAAATTTTAGGGGGGCGTAACTAGGGGGCCCCAAAATTTTTGTGATTTGAAAAATCGAAGTTGGGTATCATTTGAAAGGTATTGAAATTTGGTTCACAAAAATATATTTTGTTTCCAAATTGGCGGCTATTTTACCTCTAAAAGAATTCAATAAGCGCATACCGAAGATAGTAAAGAATAATAATAATATATGCACATCTTGATTTTTAAAAGTTAACAATAGATGTTTTTGTTTAAAAAAATATATAAATATAATTAATTTTTATGACCGAAGAAACCCTTTTAGTAACTTGCTGGCAAGTACTTGACGGGATTTTTTATACAATCTTTTGATTTTTATCATAGTTGATACCAACTTAACACCTAGGAAATATGCAATTCATCGTAACCATTATTCTAATTTAAACATTTTTCTGTTAATTTGCTCTCTAACATCTATGTTACTTGTTAAAAAACAACATTTAAAAAGTCCAACATGTTAATAAGTTATAAACTTATAAAAACATTACACATTTTAACCAATTGAATTATAATATTAATAATTAATATTATATTACAATATTTATTTATTTATTTAAACATTTTTTAAAAGCCCCTAATACCGCCCCTAATATGCCCCTATGTTAGTGCTTTGGTAATGATTACTGTTCACGTGTTGAAACGAGTGAATTATGCCAGGTTATAAGAGAATGGGGACTTATATTGTGGGGTATTAGTAGGTCAGGGTTGGCTTACTTAGTGCTTGGCTACCGAGTATTATTAGCTTACTACGATAACTTACTACCAGTCTCAGCTGTTACTTGTCTACAGCTGATTACTGCCAGTTTTCCTTCCACAGGGCATTCAACCCAAACAAACCAACAATGTAATTAGTATGATACTCAGTAGTTTCCTATTGCGACCTCACTTTAAATCCAAATATATCCAAAATACATAGAAATGTTTCTTTAGAGACATCAACCAGACTTTTTTTTAACCTTGAAAAACTTTTATTTATTTTATAAAAAAAATAAGCAGGTTTTTTTTTATTGTATTCTACTGAATTAAGATCTCAGAATCAAAATAATTTTGACAAATGTAAAAAAAGGGGGGGGGGATTGAATAAATTAGATATAATGGGTTTTTAGAGCAGAAAAACAGTAGGTGAAAGGACGCTAGAAAGCTATGTGACATACATACTAAATAGCTCCGTATTTAATCGTACATTTTAAATTTATAAAACAATAATAAAACACACTGATACAAAAACTTAGGCATGTGAAGTCATCATTCTATTGACTGGATATACATTTGGTAGGCGATATAAATAAACGGTGTTTTCATAGAAGCTTAAAATATATTAAAATTTTTAAGTTAGTAAAATATTTAGTTAATTTGTTATTTTAAACCTTTTAATTCCCATGATAAAAGTATTAGTTGTAGTTATCCAATAATCGAATGTTCATAAATTTTATACATTAACGTAAAACCTGAAAAATAAGCAACATGCCCAGTGATTTTAGAGCAGTCACGTCACTGCTACATTGTAATACTTACTACACACTTGCTTCTTATCTTTACGTTGTATAGTAACTAGTAACCTCTAGACTTTTACTGTGCATAGCTTAATTTTAACAAAAGCCATCTAATTTTAGTAAAATAATAACCTCTAGGCTTTTACTTTATATAGCTTAATTTTAATAAAAGGCATCTAATTTTAGTAAAATAATAATTTCTAGGCTTTTACTGTCCATAGCTTAAAAGTAATAATTCATTTTAAGAAAAGGTATCTGATTTTACTAAAATAATAACATCCATGCTTTTACTGTCCGTAGCTTAATTTTAACAAAAGGCTACCCTCTGAAAACACTTAATTTTTCTAAATTTATAAGCTTTTCTACAATTTTATTTTCTTATTTTAACTTGCATCTTCTCGTTACGGGCTAGATATAAAACCAGTTAAAAAGCCACAAATTTCAATTAATTCAAAATTAAAGTATCTAGCTTTATTTTCAACGCAAAAGATTAAAAGCTTTCCCCTATTTTATGTTTATTATTAAATAAAAAGTCACGTTATAAATTGTTGGTAAAGATGAAAAACAATAACGAAATAATAATGGCGTAAACAGAAAATAAATAATACTAAGAGGAAAAAAATAATTTTAATTAAATGGTAAAAAGTAAAAGAGAGACACAAAATAATATAATAATACCGTCCTGAAATTACCTTTATAAAGTGAAATACAATGTTACCTTTTTCTGAGAGTGGAAAATGAAAATTAAAGTTTCACCACCCGAAACCCTTTCCTTTTATCAAAAAAAAGCTTTAAAAAAAAAATTATACGAAGAAAAACAATAGGTTAGTAAAAGAAGATTTGTACGCTTTGAACGCATTTTTGTTAATTAATTTGTGGAACTCTAAATGTTGCTTATTTCTAGCATTAGATCAATTTTTTCTTAAAGTGGTTTTAGTCTGTTATGTAAGTATAATATATAAAGTTCGTTTAACGTTGACCTGCTGCAGTTTGGTAACGGATTCTCCAAAAAATTTACTCTTTATATCATTTGACGCAGAATTTAATGCTCTAAAACTTTGTACGTAGCATACTATTAAACAGGTCATTTTCGAAGGTATTTGGGTAAAACTCACGTTGAAACGAAAACGTTTCCATAATGTGGAAAATTGGTCTAATTTCGACCTACTATAGTGTAGTAGAGTTTGGTCCAAAGAATAAGCACTTGGTCTTATTCGACGCAGTATTTAATACTCTTCATAGCATTTAAAGTAATGTTTCAAAATTTAGTTTATTTTAGAAGATGTAAGCGAAAAATCGCACAGAACCATCCTGAATGTATGAGGATACATTTTGACCCCTCCCTTCTTGTCCACAACTCTGCCAAGGGAAAAAACCCAGAAAAGTTATATTGGGTCTCAATTGAGACCATTAAAGCAAAAAAAAAAACCTTTTGTAGGAATTATTTCCAAATTGGGTGATTTTTATGTCTAACTCTACCGAATATGTAGTTTTTCATGAAAAATTTTGTTTCTTAGATATTAATCGATATAAATTGATCGATAAGCTGAAAATGAAAAAAGAAATGTAAACAACCACTTGTTGAACTCTTTTGAAATAAGATTAATTATAAATAAATGAAATGATATATTATACAATATGGCTTTAAAATGCAATATCACTGTGTATATAAGAAATATTTCTTCAAATATATGAAACCAATATAATGTACTAAAACCCTGATACTACTGAAGAAGTAAAACGTGCATATTGAGGATATTATGGACTCACGCAAATGGCTATACATTACTCTCACCAAAATTATACATTTTTCAAATTATCGTCTCTAGTGATAAATATGTTCAATGTTTCCTCCTTCCTATATGTATATTTATTATCAATGTGATAACTTCGTCCAATTTCCCCGTCTATAAATAAGATGTTTTTGACAAAGTCCTTGTTAAAAGGGTAATCATAAATTTAACATTGAACAAAAAATTAAATTTAAGGATAAAATACGACCTCTAGACAAAGTTTCAAGACGATTTGAAAGAAGGAAAACTTAGTGAACTCACGGACCTGGTTAAGACCCTGTTATCTAGGATACAGGATGCCCATCCCATAACCTTCGAGCTTCACCTTGCTTCAGATCTAACTCTGTCTGTGTGATGTCTGTCTTGGTCCTTTCACTTGCCTGCTTTTACTTATTACACGAACCCTTGAAACTATTAAATAGATATATTGAAGTATACCTATCCATGATCTATAGAAAAAAAGAAAATAATAATATAATAATTTGTATTTTGTCCTTGTCGTTACTTGAGAATAACCAAGGACCTTGTTTCGTATCCTGCCAGTATATTTTTTCTTATTATTTAAATTTCCTTGTATATTGTTAACTGCATCCGGTTGTTATAAGATTACTTGATATAAAATGCTAGTTTTTTTTTTTTTACTTTCTCAAATGATTACTTGCTTACTTCCGCAGCACTACAGGCTGATATGGGCCTTGGCTTCCAGCACGACTTATCTCCATTCTTCTCTGTTTCTACCTTTCTCTTTCTAATCTCTAACTCCTATGGTCTTCTTCTTCCTGCTGTAACCATCTTCTTCTTGATCTACCTGCTTCTTATCTTACCATACATTTTTCCATATGATAATCTCTGTAGCATTCGCTCTATCCCCATCCTTTCCATATACCAATCTCCTTGACTTCGCCAGAACTCCACTTTGCAGGAAATCCCCAATTTCCTATTTTTGTTCTTCCTTATACGCCAGTTTTTTCCTCCTCTAACTGTTCATTATTTTCTTTTCAAAAACTGTGAGAGGATTCTAAAAACCATTATTCATTGTCCACTCCACGTATTTCATTCATCAGGTTACCACTGGGTAAACATTAGCACATACGATGTAGGTATATATAGATAGTTGAAATTATAATATGTGGTATTTGGTTGAATTTACACATTTTAAAGCCCCCTGACTCTTAAACAATGTTTATCTGTAATCTCTCGTCTGTCCAGATGCGCTTAGCCTTTACTGGACTGGGGCCCCAAAAACTCTCAAAACAAAAATTTGCAACTAAATATTAATAAAAAATAGTTGGGTGTAAAAAGGGTTTCTTTAGTATAATTGTGAACATAAATTAAGTTAGTATAAGGGGGGGGGGGGGC
>KZ652226.1:152719-174165 GCA_001010745.2 Gerris buenoi
CAAAAAAAAAATATATATATATATACGTCGGGTAAAACTAGGTATATAATTATTTGTTTATTTTTGACTTTCAAAACACTAATACTTTACATGTGTTGCGGAATTGCATACTTTAATTTTAGAGGTGGCTTTGGAGGGGGGCACGTGCCCCCCCCCCCTTGGGTGCGCCACTGGTAACAATATTGGTTTCCCTATTTTAAACGTTTAGGCCCGCTTTGAATTTAGAATTTTTTCTCGTCCTAAAATTTCAATTTTACATTTGAAGCTTACGTTTACGAGAACATTGCGCGAGAACTCGTCCTGGGCATTGGTAAGATGAACATGCGTGTACGAAATTTCTACTAAATCGGTCAACTTTTACTTAAGTTAACATCAGTTCATTTCGTGACGGTCAGTTTTGTGGCGGTCGTTTTTTTCGTATTCACTCTCGGGCTCCAGACGTTGAGGAACTTTCCATATTAATCTATACATGTTTAAATTTAAATTAAAAAACTTTTTCTGACTCGGCAAATTCACAGCCAAGAGGCTAGAATAAGATGTAAAGAGGATAAAATAAGATGTAGTGTCTTATATAATTTTGTATCCTCGTGCTGTGGCATTAAAATTAAAAAATATTATTTGATTTGTTTTAGTTTAATAAGTGTGTGCTGCTTCTCGCTGCCTCGCTGTCTTTATAATGTATTTAAAATAAAGTCGATAATTTTATATTTATTGTGTCAACAATGTTGTGTTAAAACATCGTTTAGGCCCCGCTCTTTTTCTTTTTTAAGTGACGAAGATGCAAATCAGTAAATAATTAATTCGATGTCTAAGTTTAAATCTGAGTAGAGACAGAAAAGTCAGTGTTATCTTTTCATGCCAATATAATATTACGCTGCTATTCTGAGCTTCTTTCTTTTATATTATTATTTATTGGATCTGATTTAGTAGCAGCAATAAATGCAATCTGGTGGTGTTATTTATTGAAGATATAATATTGAAGGTAGAAAAGTCGAAAGGAAAAAATGATTTTATATAAAAATATAAGTATGTATATATAAAACACGATATTTCTTTCTCTTGTATTGGAAATGTATCACATGGAATTTAGCACTCTATCTATTTTCTTCACATTAAATTTTCTGTTCTGTCATTTCAAAATTTAGATTAACTCTTTCTTATTTATTCTTTTCTCTTTATTGTACATCGAAACAATACATGTGCAGAGAGAGAGAGAGAGAAATTTAGGTCAGTCTTATCTGGAAAAAATTCTACTTATATATTTGCCCAAATTTAGACATCCTAAACTTTACAATCCAAATTTAAATGTGTTCTAGTGAGGTGATCCCCTCTTCTAGGCCTTAATTTAACGAGGCATACTTTCTCATGGCAACTATAATCAAAGACATGCCTCACCTTTGTAATGATATGTTGTGCTCTAATCACATTGATAATAGGAACCGAGATCAATAGGAAACTGTAAAGAAACTTATGTAAATTAAAGCAAAAACCCAAGTAACTCAAGTAAAACGAATGACCATACCAAGGGTGGGTTACACATGAGGTCAATGGGAGCAACTTTTGATCAAGTATTATTTCAGAAATTGGAAATCTATCTCGAATTATAAATTGAAAAATAAATTGGTTTATAATCCATGAAAATGTAGATTTCGAACTCTTCTACTCTTCTAACCTAAAAAAGTTATAAATTTTGCATGGGGGAGCCGCACTTAACGTAGAGTGGCATTTCCCACCCCTGGACTATATCAAAATTAGAGCTGTTAGCATCTAATATTGATACTACAGTCTGTGCCAAACGACAGTTAGTGCGTTGACAGCACGGGAAAAACTAGCAAATAGGGTGGGGAGCCAATGAGAGCTCAAGAGTTGCCCTCTGGATAACCATATAGGAAGGTAAATGTAGTGGCTTTATTTTTTCCCTCAGAGGATTCCCAATTTGTGTGACACTCGATTTCTCGCGATGCCAACGCACTAACTCTCTTTTGGCACAGATGTAGTGTAATGGCAACAATCAGAAAGTTTGAAGAACTAGCTGATATTTCTTCTCACTAATAGTCAAATTCAAGAACTGTAATTTCCTGGACACAACGAAAAAGAAATTTGGGCCCATTCGATGGCAACCGTGTTTAAGAAATTAAATCTTTATCAAACTAGAATATGTGTTTTCACATAGCAGGTATATAAAACGTATCGCAGGTAATACATAATCATGCACAAACTCCAAAATATAATTTTCAAAAGAGAGGTATTATCCGTATGGGTTCAAGTTGTCAGTTACAATATGACGCAATGAACTCCATAAATTCTTCATTGTTACCTAAAACCTTTATTGTAGGCTTTACATAAGTCTTCATCATAATGTATTTTCATTATGAAGTAAGAAAAGCCTTAATTTATTTTGAAAATTTGCATATAGATCGAATAAATTTTTAAATATTTTCTTCATCCCTCAGTCAACTCAATCTATTTAATAAAATATAACGATGTAAAATATTATCTGATTTAAATAGAAGGTTCGACTTTTAAAATGATATTAAAACGATATGTGCAACTTCCTCAAATTCAAATATTTTTGCTTCCGAGCTTACCTAGGGTAACGAATGTATAGTGATAGTTCTGAAGAACAAATTTGCTTGTGAAATTTACTTTTTCTATCAGTGCAGTGAAATAGCCTCTCCTTAAATGGCTACATGAACCGCAGATGACAGACTAGCATGCTTTTATAACAGCGCATATTTACACGGCCTGTTTACACGTGCCTTATCAGTTCCCTCTCCCCTCGACTCGTGCCATTGGCAAGACAAAAATCAAACATCGTGCGATTTACTCGCATGCTATTTGATGTATACACATGCCAGTAGCACTCCTCTGCGAGCTACTCGTATGTTTTTGTGCGAGTTACTAGCATGTGTATTTCCGTCTTATTATATTGGTTCTATGTCGTCTAAATTCGTAGCTTCAGAGCAGAATTTTTTTTTAATATTCATGAGTTATATTGATTGGTAAACTGATATTAGTCAAAATTTTACTGATATCAGTTACTGATTGTACAAAATGATTCAAAAATGTATGCCCTCTTTTCGTTATGATTTCATGTTGTTAAAGTAATTAAACCATTGAAGATTGTCTTAATTTAAATAACGTCACTTTTAGTGAACAGACAAATTATTTTTGAATAAAGTTAATTGCACCAGTTATATTGTATTTAAAACAATTTAGTGTTATAAAATAATTACATAATTTTTATTATACATCGAAAACAGTGCTTAAATCGATCGTTTAATTGTCGAGTTTTTAACGTATAAATAAACGACTATTTGATTGATTACAAAAAAATTATTTTAAGTTTAGTCAAAATAACGATTTAATCTGCTATTCATATTTACACTATTCTATTTATATGATTTGTATCTATTAGTTGAGCAAGAAAGCTAAGACAAATTGCCCCCTCTTATTTTTTTATTGTTTTGTGTACAACGAATTCTCAAATAAATGATGTAGAAACCTATATTTGCCTTTAAACTGTTTTAGTTACGTAGAATATAAATCGTGTAATGTATTGAGAGGAAACAATAATTACATTTTGATGGATTTAGACTTTCTAGATTAATATTAAAGACGTTTTTTGAGCAGGTTACTCGGTACTTAGTATAATAGAACAAAAATAGATGTACACTGTCAAGATTGGTATTAACTAATGAAATTTCCGGAGTAGGTATTTATTTAGTATTTCAATAGAAAAAAATTAGATTGTGATAGATTTACACTGTCTATGTGTTATATTACTAATGGTCTTTCGGAGCAGGTACAAAGTAATATTATTAAATAAAACTTAGATGCTGCGATAAATTTTAACTGTCTAGATCAGTCATGGGCAAAGTACGGACGGGGGCCAAGTGCGGCCCTTCGGGGTAGTCAATCCGGCCCGCGACATGGTTTTAAATAACCCATACAATTACACATAGGACAAAATGTATTTTCTGCATAGCTAGAATAGAATAACATGTCGGCATACTAGAGAATCGACTTAGTCCATTTTTTGTAATTTCGAATAGTTTTACCTCTAGTTCACTTTTTTTCTCTCTATCTTACAGGTGAAATTATTTAAATCGAAGAAAAAGGGGAATAGCAGGAATATCATTTAAATAGAATTATTATTTTACAGAAGGTTTTAATTTGAATCAAATTATAAATTATTATTCCGTAGTATGAATACTACCAACAACTTATAAACAGAAGGTTTTATTAAACAGGTTATCTAAAAAAAAAATAAAATCACAAATCCCATTTGTAGAACTGTTTATCTGGTGAAGTCACCAAAGTCCACCAGCGGACTTATTCGGGTTCTCCTGTAGAAACGATGTTACCAGTGTGGACTTAACATAACATATAACATAACACANTTACTAAAAATATAGAAAAATATGCAAAATGTGCGGTCTGCTGGGCCAATGAAAAAATAAGATTAGCAACTCGATCTTATTTACTGGAAATCCAAGATGGCGGCTAATTTATGACACTCGAAATTTTTTTTTTTTTTAAATTTTGAGTGGGGTATCAAATGAAAGGTATTGAAGAGTAGATGACAAAAATATATAACACTTGAGGGTAATATTTCATTTTTTCGGACATTTTGTCAAACCCCCTTACTAATTTTGAAGTGGGGTATCAAATGAAAGGTATTGAAGAGTAGATTACAAATATATATACCATTTAGGGTTAGTGTTTCATTTTGTTAAATTAGGGTTAGCGCCATTTTGTTAAAAAACAGAATTTTTCGTTCCCCCCCCCTTACTAATTTTGTTTCACAATACCAACGAAACCCTTTTTACGTGAGAATTCACGCCTTACCAATTTATTTGTAATTTCGAGATAGTTTCACCTCTAGTTCACTTTTTTTCTCTCTATCTTACAGGTAAAATTATATTTAAATAGAAGGAAACGGAGAATAGCAGGAATATAATTTAAATAGAATTATTATTTTACAGAAGGTTTTAATTTAAATCAAATTATAATTATTAATCAAATTATAAATTATTATTCCGTAGTATGAATACTACCAACAACTTAAAAACAGAAGGTTTTATTAAACAGGTTATCTAAAAAAATAAAAAAAATCACAAATCACAAATCCCATTTGTAGAACTGTTTATATGGTGAAGTCACCAAAGTCCACCAGCGGACTTATTCGGGTTCTCCTGTAGAAACGATGTTACTAGTGTGGAATTAACATTACACAAAACATAACACACACTTGCTTTTAGTTAATTGGCATTAGTCAATATAATTGCATATTTACGCATAAATATTCTAGTATGATATTTCTAGTCAAACATTTATTATCTAGGTACCAAAACCTTTTGAGGATTAAAGTCATTCACTGTCTAACGGGGCACGTAAAAAACCTTCTGTTTTAAGCTTCTGCTAAGTAATAATTTTTTTTTTTTTTTTTAATTTTTTTCGGCCCGCCAAGATACTTTTCTATTTCATCTGGCCCTCCCCTTAAAAAGTTTGCCCATGCCTGGTCTAGATTGTTACTCAGCTTTGCGAGGCTCGAGGCTCTATTATTGAAGCGAGCATAATGCAATAAATATTAGATATTAAGAAATAGTGAATCATGATTGAATGTAATGGTTTAAGAGGAGTATAATAGAGTAATAGAGGATACTGGAGTGGAGGCGGAGGCCTTCCTACATAGCCTATGTACTGCAGCAACTTATATTTTCAGTAACTTATATAGTTAACTTTTAACTATTATTATATATGTTTCACTACACAAAAACGTGTACTTCTTATTTCTAATTGAATTTTGCATGGCGATTTCAATCTTAGTTTAGACTCTGTATGTTTTATTCAAATTGGTACGTTAGAACGTAGGACAATATCCTACGTCTACAATATCCAACCCGGACGTGATACTTCCGGGTTTACCGAAGGAAACAGAAGCTATATGATCGTTCTAAAGAACGAAAAAATTTTAGGTCTCTGACTTCAAATATTCCAAAACAGAAATTTGAATGAGACATCAGGGAACATTTTTGGTTCCGTGTCTGTCGCCCAATTTTTGCAAACCAACATATCTTAAAACTACTACTCGCCTGATTTTATTGAAATTTAGGTGGTAGGTCATAATTAGCCCATTTTTGGTCCCATATAAGTTTTACCCTTACGCACCCATTTTTTTTTTCTTCAACATGTGTACAAACATACTTTTATTTATACCTATAGCTGTAAAAGTACTTAGCCAATTTTTATGAAATTTTGTTGGTTTCTCGAAAGTAGCTCAAAGATATCCCGAGATTAATTTCAACCGCCTGCGCTCCTTAAATTTTGCTAGATTGATACAATAATGAATATAAAATATCAAAAAAATTATGACAAATTTAAAAAAACGGGGGAAAATGAATTAAATTGGATAATAATAGGGTTTAAAAGCATAAAATCATTAAATATTATGAAATAGGTCGTGAGTAAGCTATGTGCCACACTAATTGGCTGAGTATTTTTAAACTTTTTCTCTTTTAAAGACGGTTATTATAACAAACCCATGGCAATAAATCACTTTATGAGCTTGAGCACTGGTAAAGAGAACATGCGAATACCAAATTCCAATCAAATCAATCAACTTTTACTCTAGGTATGTACACAATGATTTACATGTCCTGATTGTTATTAACTAAAGACTTTTCAGGAGCAGGTAACACAAACGGGGAACGGGGAACAAACATTAGATTTGATTTTTAAATTGTGATGTACATGGTTAATACGTTTTGGGTGCGGATACTTTTCCTGTCATTAGGTTTACCACCTTTTGTGGTGCATCTTTATTTTTTGGAACGAAGTTCCTTATGGCACGTTCTGGAGCCCGGGAGTGAATCCGAAAAAAAAAACGACCAAAATAACCGTCGAACGATAACTTGAGTAAAAGATCACCAAGTTAGTTGAAATTTGGTATATACACATGTTCATTTAACCAATGCCCAGGCTGAGTTCGTTGGAAAACGTTATCCGCCCAAGCGTTCACGCGCAACGCTCGTGTAAACGTAAGCTTCAAAAAGACGGGGAAAAATGTTATTATGGAACCCTATTACTTGACTTGTTTTGTTTATTTTTGTTATATGTCAAAAATGTCACTTGTTTTGTAAATATCAAAAATATGTAAGTAGTAGTTAGCAATGTATACGTCTTTAGCAGTGTGATTTTATAATTTATATTTCATGAAAAATGTTAGGAACTTCGTTCCTACCGCACATGTATTTACTTATTTATCTTGGGAAGAACAGTTTAGGCTGGATGGGCAAAGCGTAATTAACCTCAAAATGAGAAGTACATGCTCTCGAATATGTGCTGTTGTTTTATATATATATATATATATATATATACATATAATAACAAGACAAATTTTTTCTTTCAGTTTTATTCAGTCCGATAATAAATACTTATCAATAATAGTAGTTTTGTAAATATTTATTTATCGATTAGAAGAACTAGTAATTAAGCCGGCCATACACGTTGCGGTATATCTGACAGGTAAACCGGAGCGTGTGTGCTATCAAGTTATAATAACTGCACAGTTATGCTAGCACACACGCTCGGGTTTACCTGTCAGGTATACCGTACGTGTATGGCCGACTTTTGGAAGCAGTCAAAAGCTAAAAGGCAGAAATGAACATTAAAATATTTTTTATTTATAAAAAGACCAGTTATGTTAAAATAGAATGTTTTGGTAATGGTAATAATCTAGCGGAAATAATTTCGCTTGGTATATAAGAGTAGGAAATTTAGTCAAGGGCTTATGGCTCGAAAAACCATTAGCTTAGATTAAGTAAGGCTGAAAGCTGTAACTAGAAATAACCATTTCGCAATAAAAGCTCATTTCCTTCGAATAAGGATTTGCCGGCACTTGAAATTATATACAAATAATCGTTATTTCAGCAGTAAAATAAACAGAGTTTTCCCCACTTTTCTTCTCTCTAATAAATCAGCTGTTTGTCTACTCCGTAAATATTTGTCACGATGATGATTCGTGATACCAATTTATTATTTAAATTAGTCACTAAATAAACAGAGCGTGCATGAAATTATAGGTTCTTAATATTCTTTATCACGAATTGTGAGTTTTTCATAATTAATAAGTAATACGTGTATTCATTAAAAATGAGGAAAAGTTATTCTCTTTTACATTTTTATATGCGGACTTTGTTTATAGAGATAATGAATTGTGAACGTGCAAAAATTATCTTTTTACCCCAGAGTCTTACGTTGATCTCCAACATTGAAGTAGATTCACTGTTTAACTCTTCAATTGTTTTATAACTCTATTTCTTCCGCATTTCGGCACAGATGATGGCCTTATAAAGGCTAAATGGCTCAAATATACACGTAGTATATTCACTATTTAACTCTTCAATTGTTTAATGTAACTCTATTTCTTCCGCATTTCGGCACTGATGATGGCTTTATAAAGGCTGAAACGCTCAAATACGCATGAAGTATATTCACTATTTAACTCTTCAATTGTTTAATGTAACTATTTCTTCCTCATTTCGGCACAGATGATGGCCTTATACAGGCTGAAACGCTCAAATACACATGAAGTAGATTCACTATTTAACTCTTCAATTGTTTAATATAACTATTCCTCCACATTTTGGCACAGATGATAGCCTTATAAATATAAAGGCTGAAACGCTCAAATACACATGAAGTATATTCACTATTTAACTCTTCAATTGTTTAATGTAAGTCTATTTCTTCCGCATTTCGGCACTAATGATGACACTTTATAAAGGCTGAAAGCTGATTTATAATATCAAATACACAAATTAGTCAGCTTACATGGAGAAAAAGTTTATGTTTCTTTAAGATGACCTCCATAGACGCTCCTATATCTAAGACAATTTTTTTTTTTTTTAATCAGGTTTCTCGTGGATTTTTAGCTCTACTGCATACGGCTTTTCTGTATCCATACATATTGAGAATTAAGAATTTGCATTTTATACAGCCGCTTAATCTTATTCTCTTATTATTCTATTGAATCCTTGTCCAGGGTAACAGTTTGCTTGGCCTAAACTCGGATTGTTATTTCCTATTATATGTCATTATTCATTATCTATAAGCTCCAGAAAAGAAAATGAGAAAATTTTTGAATCGGACATTTTTTTCCAAGTATATAGAAGATGCTTAACTTTTGGTTAAAAGTAAATCATTTGATGTTTAATTAAAAAAATCAAGCCTTTAAATGAAAGGATTGAAAAAGCATCCAGGTAAGTTACGCTGGAAGGTTTTCCTAAGCTCTCTTCATCAGTAGCTAATCTTTCCTTTGATTTTATAATTTCAAAAACAGCTAAAAAGCTTTTAGAACAGAGCTTAAAAAATACCGTTCATAAAAAAACTTTGTTGGTATAATCGTATTTCAAACACGACTAAATTAAATTTAACCCGCTTAGCATCAATCCACGCTATTCTTCCGGATAATTGAATATAGTAATCGATGATCGAAGGCAGTCAGAAAGCATTTAAGTCCAGGGAAACAGTATTTTTTATTTAACATTGCCATGATCATTATAAACTTTTCCTACCTTGTTACAAAGACAATTTAAAAATAATTGTAGTAAATAAAATTAATTCAGGGTAAAACTAAAAGTTGTGACTTTTTTTCAAGGTTTTTATTGTTAATTGCAAAAATTCATAAGACAGGTAATAAGAGAGATGGGGACCAAATGGTAAAGAACAATGTTATGGAAGGAATATAGAGTTAAACACATATTTAAATTAACTTATGATTAAAATAATCATAGTTTATTTACTTATATACTTTATAATAGTACATATATAGTTTTGACAAGTGACAAGTTAATTACACATGGTGGTGATGATTCACTACATGTTACTAGCATGTTAAGAGTAAAGAATGTATGTTGCTATTGGACCCAGTATGCCACAACATGACGTTAAAGACAAGCTCCAGCTGTCAGAGTCTATATTGGTTACAGCTTTACTAGGTCAGTAGGGAGGTAGCTCCAGCATTGCGTAACGCACTCATTATAAAATTTAATACGCATGCGTTCTCTTTAATGCTGCAACCTGTTGCGTTCTAATCTTTATAACCTGATGTTTCCGCCACATGGTTTTATTATGTAGAAGTAGAACAACTGTTTTTCTTGTGTGGCAACACTGTTTTGCACAGATATCTGATTAAAATTTGTAGCACTCATCCACTATTATTATACAATGTTTTCTTGAACTGAAATGAGTTCTTAAATTATTGATGCACTTTTATTAATAGATAGCTTATCAGATTATAGGTAGTTCAACATTTTATTTTATCAAATATTTTTGTTTGTTATTAATGTTAAAGATTGAAATCTAGAACCCAGTGTTTGCACATTGTATAAACGAATAAATTTTCACAAAACACATTATACATATTTATGGCATATTATGTCATCTAAATGTCATAGATGACTTTAACAACTTTATCAGTTAAGAATACTAATAAAGTTTTTCTGCTTGGTAATTTATAACTGTAACCGCATAGATTAGACATGTGCTCGAGCATATCGTTGTCGTTATCATAATATTTTACTGCGCACTGAGCCGTAGGTGTTCGAAGATATGGTTATTATTTATAATACTTTAAAAAACTGACCCTTTGCATTTATCTAACTATCTATATCAAATCAAAATACCACTGAAATACTGATTCACACGATATAACTTGAACCACTGGAGCTATGATCATTCAATTTGTAGGTTGGTTCCTCCTACCGCCTTTAATACTCTTTAAGAAATATTTTTATAATCCGCCATCTTGATTCAATATGACGGCCATTTATATGTAAACAGATTTCTATGTCTCCTAAACCAATTGCACTAAAATACTAGAATCATGAAGTGTGGAAGTTTAATCTATAAATGGAATTTTCATTATAATATTAATTTATATCTTTAATAATTATTAAGCTGAGTAAAGCGAAGCTCTTATACTACACTTTGCATTTGGTTGGACACATACTCCTCCTGAAGGCTAGACCGATCTTCATAAAATTCGGGACGGTCATAGTGACCAACCACAGGAAGTTATAAATCTGAAATGGTCCAAATTGGTTCACAGGGGTACGGGGTGCAATAGTTAAAATAGTATATGCCCTTCATGATGCATGTCGGAAAGCTCTTTAGGAGTACAGTTTTGTTGTTATGTTTACTTTTGTCAAATTTTCATTAAAGAGAAGTAAAAAAAAAGAAGCTTTTTAATTGAAAATTAGAACTATTACTATTTTTGATCCGATCTCAGCTGTTTATAAATAAAATATGTTTATTGTTAGGATTAAAATTCACGCTCAGCTCAATATTGCAAGCAGACAACCGCATTGCACTCCTAGTTAATCATTATTGCTTTTAATATCTTTAATATGGTTGAGGTTATATTTATGGTATTCTTAGATTTACCTCTTCTCTTTTCTTTTTCTATCTAGTATTAAAAGTAAGGTTGTTCAGACCTATTTCAATTTTAATGGGGCCACATTTATTTTAATTCAATATTTAATTTGCGCAGGTGGTTGAATTTAATACAGGAACATCAGTGGGCTAATTAGGACATACTCTACAATTAAAAAAAAATTGACTAGTATTTAAGAAATTGTTGTTAGAAGAAATGTTGAAACGAAAGTCCGACAGACGGAACACAAATATTTTCTCTGATATCCGAAGAATTCTATATTCAAGCAATTATTCATATTTTTGATTTCAGGCACAAAAGTGACAACAATGCATATTTAAATTTACACTTTTAAACCCCTTCTGATGTGGAGTAATTCAACACATAATGCGTTCTCCTATATCATATTATATAAATTTCCTTGAATTTAATCACTAACGTAATGATGATTGAGATTGCAAGGAAAAATATTATGTGTTGTTAAAATATCACTTAGAGTTTCACTTCTAAAAAAATATATTCTTTGTTATATTCATTCAGTTAAGAGTTGTGCTGTCTGATGTGGTGTGATTAATTAGAGTTAATCATCCCAAAAACTCAAAAAGCTTTCGAGGTTTGTCCTTGACATTTTGTAAATGCACTTATTAGAAATGAATGCATGACCTTCGTCGTATCTTATGCAGCTTTATTTTTTGAATTAAACAAAACATACTGTTCTCAATTAGTTTTGCCAATTGTATAAAACAAGAGAATATATAATTAAATTTAATTACTTTAGATAAAGAGTTTTACGCAGCGAGTTTCACAAGTATATTACTTCTGTGATGATGTCATTAAATTTAATCTTTTGATTAAGGATAATTTTATCTTTTTAATTAAAAATACTAAAAGCTATAAACGTTACTTTAAATTACACTCAAACGAAAGTTAGAAAAATGGTAAATATTTTATGATGTACCTAAAGTATCTCTTCTACTCTTCTTCTATTCTTCTTATCTTATTAAAGCAGTGACATTTTTTAACGACATTTTCTTTTTTTTATGTTCTACCTTTACTCTCTTGTAAGTATGACAATCGTCGATTGCGAATTCAAATAAGTGAGGATCTATAAATTAAAAAAACAATCGGCCCAATAAATAAAAACTACATACTTATTTAATTCCCATAATAACTCATTTAAGTGATTTATTTTCAAACATAATTAAAAAGGTGTTCATCAGGTGGGGTGACAAAATGAGATCAATCTTTATTATCATTTTCCATGTCTCGAAAAATTAATTTTTCCTGGGGACACGACTTATATGGTTATATCGTGATAGCGCGAAATTTCGATTTTGATAGATTTTCACGTTTCGAGGTCATCTAAAGCCAAAAAAGTAGTTTTTAAAAATGTCTGCCTGTCTTGTGCCGACGTGTGGAACCTGAAGTACTTAGCCGATTGTCTAATGTTGGCATACATGTTAAGAAAAATCATATCCAAGGCAAAATCAAGAAATAATAGCTTTAGCTCCTAATTTGGGAGCGCTACTCCCCAAAAAATCTGAAAAAATTATTTCTCGAAAACGGTTCCAGTTTTGATTGAAAAATTCTAAAATATTGTCCATTTAAAAATACGAATGTTACGATGAAAGCCGTTTTACCAGGAAAAATCTAATTCCAGAGAAAATGGCTTTAAACATGACAGACAGAGGCCGTGTTCGATTCCCCGCCGAGAAGAAGTTATATTTATGATAAATATGCATATAATGTTCAATAATAATTAAATGTACCATCAAAATCACGAAAATTAATAAATGAAAAACACTGGGCTAACTAATTATGAACTCGCATATGAGAAAGTTAGTCTGCGAGTTGTCTCGAATTGATATTTATAAATGAATCATTGTAACCATGTTTAGTTTAAGATTATTTTCATTTCTTGATTTCTCGTAAAGGATTAATTTTTCTGAAACAAGAATACCAAATTTCATAAAAATTAGCACAGTAGTTTAGGATCCTCGCATACCCACCGACTAGACTACAGACAACACAAACAGTCATATTTAAAATTACTGTTATGAGCTTACGAAATATGAAACGTGTAAAAGATAGCGTTTTATTTTTTTGACCTAGCAACTCAATAATTGAAACATCTAATGGCAATTATATTAATTGTTCTACAAATGTTATTAAAAAATAATATAGGGTTTAATGACCACTTCATCATACGTTATAATATGTTAGGAAATATGATTTTACCCTAATTAAAATCACTTACTTTGATTCTTAAAGATTAGAACATTCCATTGTGGCATTCTACGAGGAGATCACTTGTTTCAAATTTGTTTAATTAAAAGCACATTAATCTTACTGAGGCTGTGAAATCATTTCAGAATGTTGTTCAAAACATTTTTAAATAAATAAACAACTAAACTAAATTGAATTCAGATGTTGGCTTTTAGCTTCGCTAATTAATTAAAACGAAATAAACACTAAATAACTCTTTAATGTTTATTTAACGAATTTCATTTCTAGTGATATTCCCGGAGCATTCGTGTTCCATGATGTAATCCTTGTATTAATAAATTTATTGGGTCAAAAGATTGATTTTTTTTTTTTCAATGCTTCTACACTTACAGAAGGTAGTGGATGTATTGTGATGATTCTGGAGAGCGACATTTTATTTTATGTCTCGCTGCTAAGTTTATTTTTTTGGTGAATATACAAAAAAAAAATTGAATTTTCGTATGTTCTGGACAGTTACCTATTTTTAAGTTCTTTATTCAATTTTTAATATTTTTATTTTCAATTTTATCTGCTAATTAACGTTTCAAATTTATCATTTATTTATTACTTTTTGTATTTTTTATTTTTTTGTTTCAACATTTGATATTTTTATTCTTTATTTCTCCCTAACTATATTTGCGTGATTGAAACTTATTTATCGATATAATAGTATATTACTTTTTTTATTTCTTAGAATTGAAATAAAAGAGAGAATGAAAAAAAAGTTCTATAACAATAAGAAACGACCTTTTAATTTTTAATGATGTCATTTTTTTGTCTCGTTAAACGGTCGACAAACTTTTTGTTTTTCATTTTTTAAACAAAAAAAAAATTAACTAAGCTCCGGTTTTTGTTAACGAATATTGTGATAGTGGATTTAATCTTCGAATTCCATTGGGGTCACATATATTTTTAGGCACTTCTTTAGATTGTTGCTTTCATTTTAAAAAAGCAGAGCGGAGTAACAATCTAAATAATTACCTACCTTTTTTTTTGTTATTTTAAAATATTTATATAATATATCAAGTTATAGTACACGATGAAAGTTTGCTGCAACCTGCAACATCCTTTAATGGTCAAATATAATTGCACGGATTTTTTTATTTAATAATGAGACTCTATTGACATAAATGTAGCATTTAAGAAGTCCATTAGAGGCCTAAAAAATAATAAAACAAAGTATGGAAGCTAAGAAATCTTCCTTTTTGCTTATACCGATGCACACATCCAATATTGAATTTTCCTCATATCGCAAGTATTTTCTCTTAAATACCAATTATGGCAGCTTGGAATAGCGGATATACATTCTCAAAAGTAGTTAAGCTGGTTTTTCAGATAGAAAGTATATTTTGTATTGCTATATAATCTTCAGGAATTTTGACGGAGGTCTAAACTGTACGTGATATATCCCGGGGAATATCTCGTCCGTCATACTCTCATGTGCCCTTATCATTTATGAAATATGCTTATAATATATATATATTCTTTCCATTTTTCCTGGGCTTTTTACAAGGCTTATATGTTTTTGTCCCTTTTTGTCGTCTTATATTGTAACATATTAAGTGGTAAAATAAATCGTTCTTCTGATCAATTATGGGTATTTTTGGATAAATTTTAATTAGATAAGCCTTAAATTCAGAATATAGAAAATTGACCATGATATAATAATATAAGTAAACTTGTAACCTGGGCCAACATTATAATTATAAGAAGTCTTCAATCTAAACTAGACCAAGTCTAAACCTAAATTGTTCGCTAGCAAATAAAATTACATTGTCTATTTTTACTCATGTTTATCGTGTTCGTTTTGATTGAATCAAAGTTAAATCTTAACCCAGATAAGACTCCACGATTGTGATTTGATCTGCTCATAAAGTATTCTATCAATAATTCTGACAAGTGGAACATCAATTGGAATTATTGAAGTGCAATCCGTTCTTGTTTAAAAAAATATAGACCATACGTATTGATACATTTTTTCTTTATTAATTTATTTTTGTTATTGTAGTCAATGAACTCTGTTTATATGTCAAACTAAACATTGTAGGTTTAAAATTGTATTGGGTTAATACATTATTTTTGACAGTATAGGCGCACATACTTCATGTGGTAGACACTATTGATTTACTCTTTGTGGTAGGCTCTGTCGGTTGATATTTTCTATTTGACAGATTTAGTTCATATTTTATGTTGGACACTATTGATTTATACTTGTTTTAGGCTCTGTCGGTTGATACTTTATATTTGACAGAGTTGGTTTATATTTTATGTCGGACACTATTGATTTATACTTTGTACTAGGCTCTGTCCGTTGATACTTTAAGTTTGACAGAGTTGGTTTATATTTTATGTTGGACTCTATTGATTTATACTTTGTACGGGGCTCTGTCGGTTGAAACTTTATGTTTGACAGAGTTGATTTATATTTTATGTTAGGCACTATTGATTTATACTTTTTAGTAGGCTATAGGCCTTGCCAAACATGTTGACAGAGTTGGTTTTTATTTTATAGTAAACACAAATGATTTATACTTCGTACTAGGCTCTGTCGGTTGATACACTTTGTGTTTGACAAAGTTAGGTTCATATTTTATGCTAGGGATTGTTGGTTTATACTTTGTAGTTGGCACTATAAATATGTATGTATATATTATATTTGGCACTCTAAATCTATAATTTTACGATGGTTATAGGATGGTCTCATAATGAAGTTTTTGTCTTCTGGTCGTTACAGCGTGTTATAGGCCATTAATGAACCTTAACTTTTCAAGACGCCCATAACTGGAAAACCTATAATGTAGGTTTATACTTTATAGCATAAGAATGACACACATACTTAATGTTTTATAGTGTATTTTAGTATTTAATACTTTGCATTATTAGGTAATTATTATTTGCTAAAAATCCTAATATCATAATTTGGAGCATTAGATTAAAATTAGTAATAAGTTTATAATTTCAGCCATCGCATTTTTAAAAAAAAAAAAAACCCCTGTTATTACGCCATCATAAGAAATCAAACAGCGTAAGTATGAATAGGTTCGATTCTTTTGTCTCTCTCTGCCTATATTAAAAATTCAAAAAATAATATAAAATCCATTTTACCTTGTTTGAATAAAAATTGGGTAACTTTTTAAAAGTTTTTCTTGTGATGATACAGTTATGTTTGGTTCACTTATTATTCCAAGCACGAATTTTTCCCTAGTTTTTATTATTAATGGCTTTTATTATAAATGGCTTTTAAAGTTTTTTTTTAACTAAATTTTACCCCAAAAAACGTCAGCTTTAAAGTAGGTACCTATGGTTATTTTAAAAAATTAAACATTTCTATGTAATATTATTAGTTGATCAATATTTTTAATTTAATAAAAAAAAAAAAAATGTGGTAATTGCCTCTATTTTGTGTATTGCTTGGTTAAATTAAGCTAGAAATAAATATTTCTCCATCGTGACTTTTTTCGAAAAAATGTTATGAGTTTATTTTATTTTATTATTAATTTTTTTTTTTTTTATATACTTAACAGAATACAATTAACATGGTTTTTCAACTCTTGAACTAACTTGTTAAAACCCATTTAATTGAAATTAATCCAAGTTATTTTTAATGAGTGTAATAACATTTACTTTTGTTAATCTATGTCAAAAACAATTTCCCAAACTAAGATTAAATAAGATAGCTAAACTCGTAATTCTTTACATTCAATGTCAATCACTCTTGTGTTTGGAGGTGGTTAGACGTGAAAAGAATTAGATGGTTAGACCACCTCTAACCACCTCTAAACACCTCTAGCCATCTAATTATTTTCACTTCTAACTACCTTCAAACACTTCTAACTACCTATATACACCTCTAACCATTTCTTACCACCTCTAAGCATATCTAACCATCTCTTACCACCTCTAAACATTTCTAACTATTTTTTAGCACGTCTAACCCCCTCTTACCTCCTCTAAACATCTCCAACCCCCTCTTAACACTTTTAACTATCTCTAACCACCTCTGAACATCTCTAACTATCTTTTACCAAGTCAAACACTCTCTTACCACCTCAAACAGCTCTTTATTTTATTTTCAAACCAATTTATTAATTGTCATCAGTTTAATAATTAGGAATAAAGGTGGGGGTTTCCTAGACGCAACTCAAGCGATAGTGGCCCAGCGACTATCGTCTATCGTGGAGGAGAGTTTGCATGATAAGAGTCGCTCAGTTTGGAAAACGGNGTTTGACAGAGTTGGTTTATATTTTATGTTGGACTCTATTGATTTATACTTTGTACGGGGCTCTGTCGGTTGAAACTTTATGTTTGACAGAGTTGATTTATATTTTATGTTAGGCACTATTGATTTATACTTTTTAGTAGGCTATAGGCCTTGCCAAACATGTTGACAGAGTTGGTTTTTATTTTATAGTAAACACAAATGATTTATACTTCGTACTAGGCTCTGTCGGTTGATACACTTTGTGTTTGACAAAGTTAGGTTCATATTTTATGCTAGGGATTGTTGGTTTATACTTTGTAGTTGGCACTATAAATATGTATGTATATATTATATTTGGCACTCTAAATCTATAATTTTACGATGGTTATAGGATGGTCTCATAATGAAGTTTTTGTCTTCTGGTCGTTACAGCGTGTTATAGGCCATTAATGAACCTTAACTTTTCAAGACGCCCATAACTGGAAAACCTATAATGTAGGTTTATACTTTATAGCATAAGAATGACACACATACTTAATGTTTTATAGTGTATTTTAGTATTTAATACTTTGCATTATTAGGTAATTATTATTTGCTAAAAATCCTAATATCATAATTTGGAGCATTAGATTAAAATTAGTAATAAGTTTATAATTTCAGCCATCGCATTTTTAAAAAAAAAAAAAACCCCTGTTATTACGCCATCATAAGAAATCAAACAGCGTAAGTATGAATAGGTTCGATTCTTTTGTCTCTCTCTGCCTATATTAAAAATTCAAAAAATAATATAAAATCCATTTTACCTTGTTTGAATAAAAATTGGGTAACTTTTTAAAAGTTTTTCTTGTGATGATACAGTTATGTTTGGTTCACTTATTATTCCAAGCACGAATTTTTCCCTAGTTTTTATTATTAATGGCTTTTATTATAAATGGCTTTTAAAGTTTTTTTTTAACTAAATTTTACCCCAAAAAACGTCAGCTTTAAAGTAGGTACCTATGGTTATTTTAAAAAATTAAACATTTCTATGTAATATTATTAGTTGATCAATATTTTTAATTTAATAAAAAAAAAAAAAATGTGGTAATTGCCTCTATTTTGTGTATTGCTTGGTTAAATTAAGCTAGAAATAAATATTTCTCCATCGTGACTTTTTTCGAAAAAATGTTATGAGTTTATTTTATTTTATTATTAATTTTTTTTTTTTTTATATACTTAACAGAATACAATTAACATGGTTTTTCAACTCTTGAACTAACTTGTTAAAACCCATTTAATTGAAATTAATCCAAGTTATTTTTAATGAGTGTAATAACATTTACTTTTGTTAATCTATGTCAAAAACAATTTCCCAAACTAAGATTAAATAAGATAGCTAAACTCGTAATTCTTTACATTCAATGTCAATCACTCTTGTGTTTGGAGGTGGTTAGACGTGAAAAGAATTAGATGGTTAGACCACCTCTAACCACCTCTAAACACCTCTAGCCATCTAATTATTTTCACTTCTAACTACCTTCAAACACTTCTAACTACCTATATACACCTCTAACCATTTCTTACCACCTCTAAGCATATCTAACCATCTCTTACCACCTCTAAACATTTCTAACTATTTTTTAGCACGTCTAACCCCCTCTTACCTCCTCTAAACATCTCCAACCCCCTCTTAACACTTTTAACTATCTCTAACCACCTCTGAACATCTCTAACTATCTTTTACCAAGTCAAACACTCTCTTACCACCTCAAACAGCTCTTTATTTTATTTTCAAACCAATTTATTAATTGTCATCAGTTTAATAATTAGGAATAAAGGTGGGGGTTTCCTAGACGCAACTCAAGCGATAGTGGCCCAGCGACTATCGTCTATCGTGGAGGAGAGTTTGCATGATAAGAGTCGCTCAGTTTGGAAAACGGTAACATGCAAACTCAAAAGAGGAGTCCTTAGCGATAATCGCTTAGTGACAATCGCTTGAGCGTCTATCGCTGGAGTCGCTCCCAAGAAAATAAAGCTTAACAAAATATTGTTTGAAATAACGTGAATAATAATTGTAAATGTAAATTGAATTACACAGAAAAATTGTAATTTATAAGTATTTATTTAATTTAATTATTTTTAAGATTAATTTCATAAACAATTCGTTTACAAAACAAACTTTACATCAGTTAAAAAATAAACTGTATACTAACAATATGTTAGTTAGGATTGAACTCTAGGCGACTCTTATTCTTAAATAAAAAAAAAAACTAAATTTGTCATATTGTTTTTACATTCTATTGAGCAGACGGAGCAAGTCCATAACGGGATTTCATTTCTATTTTGTTTAGACGTTTATCGCTGACGTTGGTTAAGAATGTTTATATTCCAAGTTCAGCTCTGACTAAACAGAGACTATTCCGTGAAACTACATTTTTAAATTAATATCCAAGGTCACAAAATAATGTTATACGCTTGCAAAAACTCCTACATTATTATACTTTTAAAACATCTTCATATCTTTACTTGTCTTTCTTAAGATTTCTTTCTTCATTAGTTATTGCATTGTCTACATAAAACAATTAAATTTAAATTACTATTCTGAACATAGTCTTCAAATGAAGTGATAACTGTATATAAGGTATCTAACCATTTAAGAAAACTGTATTTAGTCAAATATATAAATTAATTTTACTATTTTATAATTACTTTAGATACTCAAAATATTATTACTATATGAGGTGTCTAAAGCTCGAGAATTTTAGTAAAAGGATTATTTAAAATACATTTTAGCTGATATTTTTTAGTAGGGTATTACTTTTTGGTTTTTTTTTTTTTTTTTTTTGTTTTTTTCTTATCATAACTTCTATGTAGAATAAATAATAATAATAATAATAATAGTCAAATCAAAAGCTTTTTTGTCGGTATCTATGAAAATTTGGTAGTCATTGTAACGATTTTCTAAAGTCATATCAGATAAGCTTAAAAGCAGTCAAGATTGGTATGTGCTGATATTAAATCGAAACTATCCATTATTATTTTTAATCGCGATCAGCACTAGTATTTTATTTATTTTTTTATTAGAGGGGAAAAATCATAGAAGAATATCGCCGTCGCGCCACTAACATTTTCTTTTTTAATTTAAAAAGTTAGATAAGATCAAAAATTTATTATTGCCGGTAAGAATGGAAGAAACTAGAAAAAAGTTAAAATAGAATAGTTGTTAGAAAATCAGGAGTAGGGAATTGCGGAACTTTTTCTTATCAAATAATTCTAAAATATTAATATTAATTTGGAATAGAATCTAAAAGAAATTATAAAGAATACTTTTTTCTTGAATAGTCAAAATTTGGACCGGTCTCTTGTACGAATTATGGAAATTGTACTTTTACAGGGTACATTTTGAACAAAAAGTAATATGTACTATAAAATCTACATTTAAGAACAAGCAGAAGATTATATGAAGAATGACTTTTCTTCGATTTTTTTTTTTTTTTTTTTTTTTTTTTTTTTTTTTTTTTTTAAAAAAATGAACAGATATACACCATATTGAAATTTATA
>KZ652226.1:196370-211035 GCA_001010745.2 Gerris buenoi
ATATATATATATATATATTAATTCGTTTTTTTAAAAAAATGTCTGTCTGTCATTAGTTTGCACAGACACGTTTCCTAAACTACTGGACCGAGTTTGATGAAATTTGGTACATATGTTCATAAAAATCATACATAAATACTCTGAGGTGAATCTAAGAAATACATTTTTATAACTTTAAAGAAATCACACAAACGGTACCGACGATTTTAATTAAATATTTTTACTCTGTAACGTTTAAATACGGATACATTTATAACCATTTAAGAGGGTTTTTCCGAGAAAAATCTAATTTCTTAGAAAATAATTGCAAAGGAAGAAAGGTAAGGTTCGATTCCCCACCGGAGAGGAATAATTTTTGTGGTTTAGATAAAATATTTAAAATTAATTTAATGTAACCACCCAAGAAAAACTCGAAACAACTTACAAATTGAAAACACTGGAATAGTTATGTACTTGAGTATAAGTAAGTTTAGTATGAGTTATATTGGAGTTTTATTTATTAAGTAAGTTTAGTATGAGTTATATTGGAGTTTAATTTATTAAGTAAGTTTAGTATGAGTCATATTGGAGTTTTATTTATTAAAAATTAACACAGAGCAACCGTAACCTAATACCTATATAAAAATAAAGGTTTAATAAATTTGTCTATTTAATTTTGCTTCCGAGTTTACCGAAAGCAATGGAAGCTATGTGGTCGTTCTAAAGAACAAAACATTTTTAGGTCTCCGATTTCAAAAATTTCAAGACAGAAATTCGATTTAGACATCAGGCCATTTATGTCAGAGAGATTTATTTATGCAGCATTTTTGGTCCCGTGTCTGTCTGTTGGCCTGTAGCTCAATTTTTGCGAACCAATATATCATAAAAAACTCCTTGTCCTGTTTTATTGAAATTTGGATGATAGATCATAATTAGCCCATCGTTTGTCCGACTTTTTTGCAAAATTGGATATGAGGAAGCTATGTCTAAGAATCATCAGCATCACATATATATTATCATCTTGTTCACACCTTATAAAAACCATTATCACTCAACTCATCATAGTTATAACAAGGTGTTCTTGAACTCTACGTTTATTATTTTCATTCGTATTATATTGATTGGTTTGAAAAGCGAAAGGTAAATGTTGTCGTATTTATTCTTGTTTGCGATTTACCCCACCTCCCATTTTTCCTTGTCGTCATCGTCCATGGTTATTTCATTTTCCGTTTTAATAATAATTAGAAGAAGATCAATAAGTGATGTGCCTCCCCTTGAGTGGGATGACGGCTAGGTCCCTGAGTGGGCCACCTCACGCGATATACCGAACTGAGGGCACGGCCGCGGTCAATATCATCTGACCGTAGAAAGACACCGTGATTTCAACTAGCTTCTATTGACCATATGTTATCAAATATATTGGTCAATGCCATCTCAAGGACAGATACAGAATAAATTTAACATTATCTTTTTTTTCTTTTGCTANTAACGCTTTTTGGTTTACATTTTTTTGTTTTTTCTTATTTAACTCAAAAAATATTAATTTAACAAAAAAACTTCATACTGCATGTTTTCCTTAAAATTTGATCCTCTATCGATTCCCGGGGTTATTGTTAAGAATTGTTATTATTATTTTTTTTTTTTTTAATAAAAGAAAATTTGTCCATCACTGTAATGTATTATTATTACGCGAAGAAAATTATTGTAAAAACTGTCTATAGATGAATCAGAGTTTAATATGGTTGAAATTATTTGATACAGATGCTTGAAAATAACTCAAAGCAGAGTTATCACATAGCAAAAATTATGTAGGAGATTTTGTTTATATCCTTAAAGACCCACAAGAAACCACATTTTTTTGTTTATTTACATAGTGAAGATGAATGTAAATCCTATATTATCTAATTAGATTTAATAATAAAATTAATTTATTTTCAAACATGTTTAAAATGTGTTGGCAACAGAAGTTTACGTTATATTTGCGATCTTTTCCAAATCAGGCTTATTTTTATTAATAAGTAGAAAACCAACCAAATTCTTCTGAGAACACAATTTATATGGTCGAATTTGTATTTAAATGGACAACATTGTTAAATGGTACCTTATTAACAGAAATTACTTTGAGACAGTAATAAAAAAAAAAAAAGATTGGAACAACAATGGTTTTCTTTATTTTTTCATATATTTAAAGAGAAAGAATATATGGCACAAAAATTTGATGTTTAAAATTGTTTTATATATATATATATATCTTTTTAAACAAAACAATGCCNTCTTTTGTAAATTAGACATTACAGATGCGTACATGAGTTTACCATGCAGTGAAAAATTCTGTGAAGTTATGACATTAAATACCCCCACACATGGACTCATCAGGCCAACACGGGCTCAATACGGTGTAGCCAGCATTCCTGCTATTTGGCATATGCGCACAAATAACATTTTTGAAGGAATAAAGAATGTTAAGAATTTCTTTGACGATTTTTTGGTGTTCGCAGCATCCGCTGAAGAATTGCTATTATCTTTGCATATAGGGATTGGATCTGGTGGTTACGGGTTCAATTCCTTACTCCGTCAAAGGGCCAAGTATCGCAATCGCAATGGAAATGGGTGACTAGCTACTTAAGTTGTGTCTCTCCGGTTATGGAATCACGACAGCCCTGTGTCATCCATAACATATATATGTAGTTGTATAAGCCCATCACACGTATTAATATATATGATAGGCTTAATTCTGTCAAAGGTGCGTTTCATAACATATATCGACATACAATTACAATTACATATATTCGTAACGTAAAGGATGACACGGGGCTGGCGTGCTGCTTCTGCTGTATAAACTGATGTATTGTCTTCCATACTTTTGCTATTGTACGTATACTATTGGGCACTACATATTATTATTGCTACGGAGTGAATACATCGAGAATTGTAACTACGTAACTTGGAATCGCTAATACTTGAGTCCTTAGTCTGTTGAACTTTTGCCTCCTACTTCATCGACTCTTCCCCAAAATCTATTAAAGGTTAGATAACAACTTCTAACAATCTACCTCTTTTTCTCCTTTTTATTAGCCTCCTCTTTTTTAGGCTCTTCCAGGATATTTCTCATACTTCTATTCTTCTCTGTTCCTAAGCTACCTCAATGTGGCGCCAATTGTAAATTTAATGTACCCATGGTCTAGAAATTCATAAATTTTCTGTTATTGAAAATAACAAGCATTGTGATAATTCTGAATAACTCATTTTTCTCATGTATCCGAATTAAAAAATATCTAGACAGAAATCCGTTTCAGACATAACGGAACATTTTTGGCCTCGTGTCTGTGGTCTCTAATGAAATTTAGATGTTGATAAGTAGACCCTTGTAGAGGTCCCATATAATTTTCAACCTTCTGCACGCATTGATTTCACTTCCAAATATTTAGAAGTACTCATCCGATTTTTAAAAAAGTAGCCCATAGATTGCTACATTAATTCCAACAGTCTGCTCTTACTAAACTTTGTCTGAAGTGGTACTTTTATTAAAGAAATTAGACAATAATTGGGATTTAAACGCTTAGCATCATTAAAGTACGTGATAGGAAAGGTGGAAGCTATGTGACACACTACTAATTAGTCGGCTATATTGTTTATGAAAGTTTTAATTAAATTTTAACTTTAATTTCAAAATTGGTCAAGTTTAAGGACAGAATAGAAGTGTTAAGGAAAGAATTTCAAGCATTAGACGCTATTAAAGAAGTGTCGGTGATAATGTTATTTATCAGTGCTAGTGCTGTCTGGGCTGAGTATAGTTAGACGGTAGAGCCGTGAACTCTTGTTGAACTTTTTCTCTCTCGTCAATTTAAATTCAGACTCTAGAATCTCTCCGAGTTCAGTTTAAAGACCTTGGCTAGTTTATAAACACTCGTATATCTTGTGTCTTAATATATGAATTGTCTCATTTTGTTAAACAATTTTAAACATTCTCGCCTTTTCTTTTCGTTCTTTCGACTTTTTCCCCTCTAATTTATTATTATTATTTTGCTTGTGGATAGATTGTGGAGAAGATCTAAACGCTATCGAATGCCATTTCATTTAACGTTAATTCAGAGTGCAAGTGAGTGCATTTTTTTAAATTAATATTCATGTATCAAAGCAAATTGGATGATGAACAGTCGGCTTGATTTATGGTTCACGCTTCCGAACTGAAGTATCAAGAAATCTATTATTGTATGGCGTAAATTTTAGATTTTTTACACACTTTTAATCAGCTTCACTTGTCCAACAGGGACATATCTTTTCAGGGTGAAATCTTTTAATGTATATTTGATCCACTTTATAATCAGCAATCGCTCATAAGCTCTGAAATTTTGGAGAGACATGTTATACTGATGGTGAAATTTTAACTTTCCACATTTACATAAATACATTCTGGCATGAAAATGTCATGAGTTTTTAATTTATTTTAATTAATTAAAGCTTCCTGGCGTTAGAATTTATTATTCTGTATTTATGTATTATTTTGTTCTCTTACTTCTTTTCGTCTCGTATTCTTTGACTCTTATTCCGGTAAAATGATAGTTCTTTTGTTTAGCTAGCGGAACCTCTACTAGTCTACTGACATGACATATATATAAGTGTATATAGGTAGACATATGTGACATATGTGTAGACATATGTATAAGTAAATCTAGTCCTAAGCTGTCTATTAAATATTAGCTCTGCTGGAGAACGCCCTCTGGTTTTACACAGTGATTCTGTATGTGAAAAAGGACCTAAGTGAAAACGACAGCATTACCTGCCAACTGTCTCCGTTAATTCTGGACACAGCTTACACATGTGGCGAATAGCCTCCAATTTTCCAACACACTTACCTTAAGTAACCCAAAGCGAGCAAAAATGTCTGCAAGTAGGCTTATTGAATATTCTGAAATACCTCTAAACATTTTAGTGCATCGCCCAAAACTAGACAATATCGATTTTTATAAGGGCCTGCAAAAATCAACATGCACTCTAGACCAGGGCTCGGAGAGCACGGTCCATGAAGCTAATGGGATCTCAGCATACCTTGATCTATTTTCCTGACACGGTTTACATAACCCGACGTACCCTTCTATATTCATTTATCTATGTTTCACCACCAAACACTTAACCTAACAACCGACCACGTGGCAGCTACTCCTGGATGCCCATTATAAAGTAGTTCTCAAACACCCTTTCTCAACTTTCCCGGCACTACGATCCTGCATCATTTCGTAACCGCCTTTTCTCCTCGATAGCCAATTCCTAAGATTCCTATAATCTCTCGAATCTGCTTTCTTTCCGGCTAGACATGCCGGCAAAACTGAATAATATAAATATATAAATCATAAAAATGCATTGTTTGACAAAGGGATATAATCTTTTGCTGCTAAGCGATTCTCGACCGCACCGTGTAGCTCTGTTCAACCGCCATGCCCAATGAATCTATTTTAAGAAACTACCCATCTTTACAATTTAAGATTTTCTAGGAACGCCAACCCAATCTATCTTATTTATAACACTTTCACACCAAACTCATTATAATCTCTATTTTCTACCTGACTGACAATCTAAAAAAAATATCAGCAGTTCTAATATTCTTTCTTAAGGTATTCATTGTTATAAGTTCATAGCCCGTCTTGTAATTCTGTTTGAGGCTTGAGGTCACTTTCCGTAGTTCTCTCTAAACAAAAAATGTATCAACGGTTTATGATCTGTGCGTAAAGTCAAAGGTCAAAAGTTTAGACAATGAATGATTTGTTAAATTTGCTAACAGCATAATTCACTAATGCTAATTCATCTCGGTCAATGACCGGATACCGATTTTCTATTGTATTTAGTGGCCTCGATGCAACTGCTTTTTCTTAACCACCATACAAGTTGTGAGTTAATACTACACCAATTCCATACTGACAAGACCATAGAAATGCCCTTGGACCAATTTTGCTTTATAAAAAAAAATGCGTTTTTGTACTACGTTGTTAATTTGCAATAATCTCTGTTTGTAAAAAATGTTTTTTTCATTATCAAGATCATGCTAAATTAAATGTCACTTTAAACCCTGATGCAAGTGACGCAGGGCAGGGCAGGACAGTTTTTTTTTTTAACCGCAGAAATATAGGAAACAGAGCGATTCGAAACGCAGAACAAAGCAGTGCGGTACTACGCCATATAGCCTACCCGTGACAAGCACGCATTGATTTCACTTCCAAATATTTAGAAGTACTCATCCGATTTTTAAAAAAGTAGCCCATAGATTGCTACATTAATTCCAACAGTCTGCTCTTACTAAACTTTGTCTGAAGTGGTACTTTTATTAAAGAAATTAGACAATAATTGGGATTTAAACGCTTAGCATCATTAAAGTACGTGATAGGAAAGGTGGAAGCTATGTGACACACTACTAATTAGTCGGCTATATTGTTTATGAAAGTTTTAATTAAATTTTAACTTTAATTTCAAAATTGGTCAAGTTTAAGGACAGAATAGAAGTGTTAAGGAAAGAATTTCAAGCATTAGACGCTATTAAAGAAGTGTCGGTGATAATGTTATTTATCAGTGCTAGTGCTGTCTGGGCTGAGTATAGTTAGACGGTAGAGCCGTGAACTCTTGTTGAACTTTTTCTCTCTCGTCAATTTAAATTCAGACTCTAGAATCTCTCCGAGTTCAGTTTAAAGACCTTGGCTAGTTTATAAACACTCGTATATCTTGTGTCTTAATATATGAATTGTCTCATTTTGTTAAACAATTTTAAACATTCTCGCCTTTTCTTTTCGTTCTTTCGACTTTTTCCCCTCTAATTTATTATTATTATTTTGCTTGTGGATAGATTGTGGAGAAGATCTAAACGCTATCGAATGCCATTTCATTTAACGTTAATTCAGAGTGCAAGTGGGTGCATTTTTTTAAATTAATATTCATGTATCAAAGCAAATTGGATGATGAACAGTCGGCTTGATTTATGGTTCACGCTTCCGAACTGAAGTATCAAGAAATCTATTATTGTATGGCGTAAATTTTAGATTTTTTACACACTTTTAATCAGCTTCACTTGTCCAACAGGGACATATCTTTTCAGGGTGAAATCTTTTAATGTATATTTGATCCACTTTATAATCAGCAATCGCTCATAAGCTCTGAAATTTTGGAGAGACATGTTATACTGATGGTGAAATTGTAACTTTCCACATTTACATAAATACATTCTGGCATGAAAATGTCATGAGTTTTTAATTTAGTTTAATTAATTAAAGCTTCCTGGCGTTAGAATTTATTATTCTGTATTTATGTATTATTTTGTTCTCTTACTTCTTTTCATCTCGTATTCTTTGACTCTTATTCCGGTAAAATGATAGTTCTTTTGTTTAGCTAGCGGAACCTCTACTAGTCTACTGACATGACATATATATAAGTGTATATAGGTAGACATATGTGACATATGTCTACACATATGTATAAGTAAATCTAGTCCTAAGCTGTCTATTAAATATTAGCTCTGCTGGAGAACGCCCTCTGGTTTTACACAGTTCTGTCAAAGGTGCGTTTCACAACATATATCTACATACAATTACAATTACATATATACGTAACGTAAAGGATGACACGGGGCTGGCGTGCTGCTTCTTCTGTATAAACTGATGTATTGTCTTCCATACTTTTGCTATTGTACGTATACTATTGGGCACTACATATTATTATTGCTACGGAGTGAATACATCGAGAATTGTAACTACGTAACTTTGAATCGCTAATACTTGAGTCCTTAGTCTGTTGAACTTTTGCCTCCTACTTCATCGACTCTTCCCCAAAATCTATTAAAGGTTAGATAACAACTTCTAACAATCTACCTCTTTTTCTCCTTTTTATTAGCCTCCTCTTTTTTAGGCTCTTCCAGGATATTTCTCATACTTCTATTCTTCTCTGTTCCTAAGCTACCTCAATGTGGCGCCAATTGTAAATTTAATGTACCCATGGTCTAGAAATTCATAAATTTTCTGTTATTGAAAATAACAAGCATTGTGATAATTCTGAATAACTCATTTTTCTCATGTATCCGAATTAAAAAATATCTAGACAGAAATCCGTTTCAGACATAACGGAACATTTTTGGCCTCGTGTCTGTGGTCTCTAATGAAATTTAGATGTTGATAAGTAGANCTTTTGTTTAGCTAGCGGAACCTCTACTAGTCTACTGACATGACATATATATAAGTGTATATAGGTAGACATATGTGACATATGTGTAGACATATGTATAAGTAAATCTAGTCCTAAGCTGTCTATTAAATATTAGCTCTGCTGGAGAACGCCCTCTGGTTTTACACAGTGATTCTGTATGTGAAAAAGGACCTAAGTGAAAACGACAGCATTACCTGCCAACTGTCTCCGTTAATTCTGGACACAGCTTACACATGTGGCGAATAGCCTCCAATTTTCCAACACACTTACCTTAAGTAACCCAAAGCGAGCAAAAATGTCTGCAAGCAGGCTTATTGAATATTCTGAAATACCTCTAAACATTTTAGTGCATCGCCCAAAACTAGACAATATCGATTTTTATAAGGGCCTGCAAAAATCAACATGCACTCTAGACCAGGGCTCGGAGAGCACGGTCCATGAAGCTAATGGGATCTCAGCATACCTTGATCTATTTTCCTGACACGGTTTACATAACCCGACGTACCCTTCTATATTCATTTATCTATGTTTCACCACCACACACTTAACCTAACAACCGACCACGTGGCAGCTACTCCTGGATGCCCATTATAAAGTAGTTCTCAAACACCCTTTCTCAACTTTCCCGGCACTACGATCCTGCATCATTTCGTAACCGCCTTTTCTCCTCGATAGCCAATTCCTAAGATTCCTATAATCTCTCGAATCTGCTTTCTTTCCGGCTAGACATGCCGGCAAAACTGAATAATATAAATATATAAATCATAAAAATGCATTGTTTGACAAAGGGATATAATCTTTTGCTGCTAAGCGATTCTCGACCGCACCGTGTAGCTCTGTTCAACCGCCATGCCCAATGAATCTATTTTAAGAAACTACCCATCTTTACAATTTAAGATTTTCTAGGAACGCCAACCCAATCTATCTTATTTATAACACTTTCACACCAAACTCATTATAATCTCTATTTTCTACCTGACTGACAATCTAAAAAAAATATCAGCAGTTCTAATATTCTTTCTTAAGGTATTCATTGTTATAAGTTCATAGCCCGTCTTGTAATTCTGTTTGAGGCTTGAGGTCACTTTCCGTAGTTCTCTCTAAACAAAAAATGTATCAACGGTTTATGATCTGTGCGTAAAGTCAAAGGTCAAAAGTTTAGACAATGAATGATTTGTTAAATTTGCTAACAGCATAATTCACTAATGCTAATTCATCTCGGTCAATGACCGGATACCGATTTTCTATTGTATTTAGTGGCCTCGATGCAACTGCTTTTTCTTAACCACCATACAAGTTGTGAGTTAATACTACACCAATTCCATACTGACAAGACCATGGAAATGCCCTTGGACCAATTTTGCTTTATAAAAAAAAAATGCGTTTTTGTACTACGTTGTTAATTTGCAAAAATCTCTGTTTGTAAAAAATTTTTTTTTCATTATCAAGATCATGCTAAATTAAATGTCACTTTAAACCCTGATGCAAGTGACGCAGGGCAGGGCAGGACAGTTTTTTTCCAATCGCAGAAATTACAAAAACTCATTTTAGTCGCAAAGTAGGGCAGGGCATTTCTACGCCACAAGTGGGTTGAGCCGACGCAAGTAGATTTGGCGTCTCAATTTGGGCGGTTTCGTATACTTCTGCGGTAGAAAAACTGCCTGTGTCTCAATGTGAGGAAAAAATAGTCTGTACAATTAGAGTGGCACATACCTTCCTCGCATCCTATCACATATTTTATTGATTTTATGATTTTACAAGCTATTAATGCCTAATTAGTTTAAAAGACGGTTGAAACTTATATATGGGACTAACAATGACCTAATTATGACCTACCATACAAATTCAATTAAAATCGGACGTGTATTTTTTAAGATATGTTGGTTAAATAGAGCGACAAGCGTCAGTCCGACAAACAGGCCAAAAAGAACCAAAAATATTTCCTGATATTTGAAACGAATTTCTGTCTGAACTTTTTAAATCGGAGACCAAAAAAGTTTTTGATCTTCGCAANTTTTTTTTTTAAATAGGTATATATGGGTTATTTCAAAAAATTTAAAGTATCGGAAAGGAACACTAACTATTATAGAATTCTTAGATTTAGATTTTGATGAATTTTAAATAAATGTTGTGATAAGTAGAAATTGGTGTTTCCATTGAAATTGTATTTGAAATTTCTACAATTATTGAACAGTCATTAATCTTGTTATGAAACAACATAAAAGTCAAAATAGATTGGAGGGATCAGGAAAACACATAACCGAAAACACCACATTTGTGCCAAAAACACTTTACAAATCTATCATCACTATCATTATCATCAAGCCCGGTACTACGCCATATAGCCTACCCGTGACAAGAGAAGCTGGTGTCTCAATTCCGGGGTCTTGTTTATTTAAGATGTTAAAAAAACTGTGTTCTCCTGTCTTGTGCCGCCTGCGTCTCAATATGTCGTTCCCGATTCTACTACGTGGCATATCTTTTACTTAGTATCTATAAAGAGAAAATCACGAAAATTAGATTTGAGATTTTGATGTTTAGAGGTCCTCTGGGTCCAAAAAAGTAGTTTTTAAAAAATCTTACTGTCGTTGGTAGTCTGCGCAGGCGCGTGGAGCCTGAACTACTGTGCCGATTTTTAAAAGAAGTGTGGCACTTCAACGTTCAAAATTTTTTTGAAGGTGAATTCCATTTTTCGGCATCGTTGACTGGTCTAAGGGTAGAAATGAATCAAAATTATAGATTTTATAAAATAAATCAATATATATTTCCGTTATCATGCTCTTACGGCATTCAGATATAATTTCTGTAATAGGTATATTCTTAATAGCAGGCTTACCACCTGTTGTGGCACATCCCTATTCGTGGTTTCTATTGAGGGAGAAGGGTTTAGTTCAAGGCGGAATCTGATAGTTACTACGCATACTCGAGTCTGATAATATTGAACAATTAATGAACATTAATATAATTTCATCAAGAGCATTTGTTCTAGGATGTAGGTATATTCTTAATAATACCCTACCCAGGCTTACCACCTGTTGAGAGACATCCCTATTCGTCGTTGTATAATATAGAAAGCTGTCAGTTTTTGATACTATAATATTATAAAATAAACAGGATTATTAAAGAAGTTTAAAACTTTATAAAAGCTACTGAAGGTTATTGCTGTAAAATATCATGACCATATTGTTATCTGAAATATTGATTATAATTTATTTGTTTGTTCACTTTTTTTCAAGTGCAATTGTAATATATATACATACATACATATATANTGACTCACTACTCACTACACTACCGCTTCTTTTCAACGTTTTAATTACCAACTGATGATGACCCTATAGTGGCTGAAACCCGTTTGAAATTTTTTAAATATATATTTTTTTTTAGAGAGAATTTTCTTTCAACATTTCCTGATCCGACGTCCTCTAACGCACTCGCATAAAGGAACCGCGTCAGAGATATTGTGACGTACTGACATTTCGAACTCAATAGTTTCATATCATGAGCAACTCCCTAGAGTTGAGATCTAGAATTATTATACTATGGCCTCGGAAACCTTTACCTACGCTATTAAAGAAGTTATTATAGATTTGTGTGGAAACAACAATTACTTATGGCTTATAGGCTATTCCCACATACTATGTGAGTACCATATTCTCTAGTTGATACGGCTTTTTTAGGAGCACGCCAACCACATATCATCGATCTTACAAATAGTATTTTTAAGCCATTCGTAAGATGTCGCTAGCCATAAAGGCTTTTACTCCCAAGATTATTTTATTTTTATGGTTATCCCCTACCACTTACCTTTAGAAAATCAATTTTCGGACATAAAATAAAGTTAAATAACTGCATTAATACGTTAATTAAGCAAAAAATAACCTTTTTAATACTAATAGATTAATTACGCAGCTTATCTAACTAACAATTAAAAAATATTTGTCAATAATAGTTCGAACTTTTTTCTATCATAAAATAAAATTTAAAAATTAAGTAAACGCTAATTATGAAATTAAAGTAGATAAGTATGGTAATAAAATATTTAAAAAAAAAAAAATTCCTTTTTATGGATTAGGTAATTACAGTTTTTTTTTTTTGCTTTATTTTATAAGCTTCGCTAAAAAAATGTTTTACTGATACCTATACTGTTTACTCTGATTCATTAATTTAGTAATAACGTACGGAAATAAACTTTCAATTTTATGTATTACAATATTATTTCCTTGTTTGTAATAAATAAAATTAAAAAAAACGATAGAACATATACTGTGAAGTATTCGTTAATATACTAGGCAAATTCAATTTTCGATTTTTATTTTTTTAGATTAATTGGTATCAGAGTCGTTCAGAATAATACAGAATCCGTATTATTACATTTTATAGTTATCACATAGTTATCGTTGTTTAAATTAAATGTAGAAAATTTAAATTTAAATGTTTATGTAGATGAGAAGTTTAGAGTATATTTATAGTCAAAATTAGTGCGTTTGAATAACTTGTCAGGTTTTTGAAACGGGTCTACTCAATGCATTTTTTACTTTTTCATAAGTTTGAAACATGTCTCACTTATCTAAAAATGAAGAAGTACTTCCACATAAAATAAATTTAATAAATTTCAAAGCAGATTTCAGCCACTATAGAGCCATCATCTGTGCCGAAAAGTGAAAAATGTTTATTAAAACGTTTAAAAGATGGGAGTGTAGTTAGTCATCCAGTCATCCCAAACAGCAACCGGTATAAGACTCTTATACCGAGTCGACTTTTTTAGGAATCATATACCGGTTGCTGGTTTGGCATGACTCACTACTCACTACACTACCGCTTCTTTTCAACGTTTTAATTACCAACTGATGATGACCCTATAGTGGCTGAAACCCGTTTGAAATTTTTTAAATATATATTTTTTTTTAGAGAGAATTTTCTTTCAACATTTCCTGATCCGACGTCCTCTAACGCACTCGCATAAAGGAACCGCGTCAGAGATATTGTGACGTACTGACATTTCGAACTCAATAGTTTCATATCATGAGCAACTCCCTAGAGTTGAGATCTAGAATTATTATACTATGGCCTCGGAAACCTTTACCTACGCTATTAAAGAAGTTATTATAGATTTGTGTGGAAACAACAATTACTTATGGCTTATAGGCTATTCCCACATACTATGTGAGTACCATATTCTCTAGTTGATACGGCTTTTTTAGGAGCACGCCAACCACATATCATCGATCTTACAAATAGTATTTTTAAGCCATTCGTAAGATGTCGCTAGCCATAAAGGCTTTTACTCCCAAGATTATTTTATTTTTATGGTTATCCCCTACCACTTACCTTTAGAAAATCAATTTTCGGACATAAAATAAAGTTAAATAACTGCATTAATACGTTAATTAAGCAAAAAATAACCTTTTTAATACTAATAGATTAATTACGCAGCTTATCTAACTAACAATTAAAAAATATTTGTCAATAATAGTTCGAACTTTTTTCTATCATAAAATAAAATTTAAAAATTAAGTAAACGCTAATTATGAAATTAAAGTAGATAAGTATGGTAATAAAATATTTGAAAAAAAAACAAATTCCTTTTTATGGATTAGGTAATTACAGTTTTTTTTTTTTTTTTGCTTTATTTTATAAGCTTCGCTAAAAAAATGTTTTACTGATACCTATACTGTTTACTCTGATTCATTAATTTAGTAATAACGTACGGAAATAAACTTTCAATTTTATGTATTACAATATTATTTCCTTGTTTGTAATAAATAAAATTAAAAAAAACGATAGAACATATACTGTGAAGTATTCGTTAATATACTAGGCAAATTCAATTTTCGATTTTTATTTTTTTAGATTAATTGGTATCAGAGTCGTTCAGAATAATACAGAATCCGTATTATTAGATTTTATAGTTATCACATAGTTATCGTTGTTTAAATTAAATGTAGAAAATTTAAATGTTTATGTAGATGAGAAGTTTAGAGTATATTTATAGTCAAAATTAGTGCGTTTGAATAACTTATCAGGTTTTTGAAACGGGTCTACTCAATGCATTTTTTACTTTTTCATCTAAGTATGAAATAATGTTAATACATCAAAAATTCGATTTTGGTGGATCTAAACGTTTTGAGGTCCCCTTAATCCAAAAAAAAATGTTTTTAAAAATTCTGATTGCCGTCTGTGCAGACGCCACACTAGGCCGATTTTAACGAAATTTGGCGTGCATGCTTAGAAAAATCCAAATCTAAGGATTAATTTACGCTCCAAATTGGAGGCACTACCCCCTAAATCTTTGAGCAAACCCTAGAAAAAAATTATATCTTGAAAATGGTTTCAACGTTTTTGTTTATGCAATTTCTAAAATAACTTGGTGCGTAGGCTTCCGCGGGTAGACTCGTAATAAACAGCTTGGTTTTCCGGTGGAATCCGCGTCTCGAAGGGGATGAAGTCCGACGTTTCGCTTCCACTACTGGAAGCATCTTCAGGGGTGTGGTGCATCGTGGTG
>KZ652227.1:0-21850 GCA_001010745.2 Gerris buenoi
TCTTTCGCAAAACGTGTAAATGTTTCATACGATTTAAACTGTGGACCGTTGTCCGTCCGTAATGTTCGAGGTATTCCGTGTCTTCCAAAAATAGCCAGAAGTCGTTCAATAACCGTCTTTGCATAGGTTGTTGGAAGGTGTGCAATCTCGGGATACCTAGAAAAATAGTCAAATATTGTTGTCCTCGGATCGTAGCTAAGTCTGCACCCACAGTAACCCAAGGACCAATTGGTAAATCTGATGGTATCAAAGGCTCCTGAGGATTTTTCCTTTGCTCGACACATTCTGGGCAGGACTCAATCAATATCTGAAGTTGTTTAGCTAAACCGGGCCACCAAACGGATTCACGAGCGCGTGCTCGACATTTCGTTATTCCTAAGTGCCCTTGATGTAATTTGGCTAAGATGTCACTCCGCAGAACTCGAGGAATAAAAATTCGGTTCTCGAACACTATTAGGTCGTTCAGAAGTGACAAGGAGTTTCTACGACTATAAAACTCACGTAAACTTGGTGTTACATCGGATCTTCGTGGCCATCCTTGTCGAATGCACGTCTTCAGTTCGTGACAAATAGGATCTTTGTCCTGGGCCTCTAGTACCTCTTTGAGTCTTTGATCCGACATGGGCAAGCTGTGTAAGATAGCCCAAACTCCACACTCATCTTCTCTCTCCGCAACCAACACATCCTCTTCAAGAACAGTTTCTGGTAACGGCATACGTGACAACGTATCCGGTACATTTAGGTCTTTCCCTGGAACGTGTTCAATTGTGAAGTTGAATGCAGCGCATCGCATTCTAAAACGCTGTAGACGAGGTGTTAGATCCGATATGGGTTTACTCGCAAGCAAAGATGTTAAGGGTTTGTGATCTGTCAGTACAGTGAACGTCGGCATTCCCCGAAGATAGTTTGTGAAGCGCTCACACGCCCAAGTGACCGCTAGCGCTTCTTTCTCAACTTGTGCGTACCGGCGTTCTGTCTCTGTTAGCGTTCTAGAGATGTAGTGGACTGGCCGCCACTGACCTCCACTTACCTGCTGCTCCAAGACTCCACCCAAGCCAAATGACGAGGAGTCGGCTGCAACTCTTGTCCTCTTGTTAGGGTCAAACAGCGCTAAGACCGGGGCTGTTGACAACATCTCTTTCAATTTCACCAGTGCAGTATCTTGACTCACGGACCACCCAGATAACGTCTCATCTGATACAATTTCTCTCAGAGGTGTTATCACATCAGCAAGGTGTGGTAAAAATCTTAAGTGATAAGTGACCATTCCTAACAGGCTTCGCAGTTCCGATGACGTACGCGGACGTGGTAATGATGTTATTGCCTTCACCTTGACGGGATCAGGTCGAATTCCGTCTGCTCCGACCTCGTGACCTAGGAACGTGACTTTTGATTTGCGGAAGAGACATTTCTCCTTATTTAAAGTGATTCCGGCACTCTTGAGTCTAACGAACACTTCTCTCAGCCGTGTGTCGTGTTCCGCTATGTCTACTCCAAACACAAGTATGTCGTCCATTAAATTTACCGTTCCTTCCGTCCCTGACAATGTCTCGGAAATGCGTCTCTGAAAATGTTCACCTGCGCTGGATATCCCCATCGGTAATCGCGTAAAACAAAACCTTCCAACCGGTGTAATAAACGTTGTGTACATTTTAGAATCTTCCGCTAATGCAACTTGATAATAACCAGCTCGCGCGTCTAACTTTGAAATGACGTTGGCGTCTTTTATGGATGCTAGACAGTCTTCCACTGTTGGCAGCATTAGTCTTTCTCGCTTAACCGCTTTATTAAGCTCAGTGTAGTCCACACAAATTCGCACTCGCCCGTCTGGTTTGGGAACGACTACTAAAGGGGCACACCAATCTGTCGCTTCCTTGACTTTGGTTATTACACCGTCTTTTTCCATCTTCTTCAGCTCTGATTTTGTTTTCTCTAACAGTGGTAACGCTATTCTACGAGGAGTAGTGACTGAATAAGGCATGACTTCTTTATCTATCTTAATCGTGTACTCCCCTTCCAGCTTACCAAGACCCTCGAATAAGGATTCGAACTCGGTCTCCGGGGGTTTCCTAAGTTGGTTGAGCCACGCTAACATTCCTAAAGAAGCAAGTTCTTGCCTTCCTAGCAAAGGTTCCTGTGGCTCCCTAATAACATAAATAATCGCTTTTGTAGAGTTTCCTTTCCAGGTCAGTTTTCCCTCAACGGTACCTAAAACTGGTATTTGGAACGAAGTCGGCCCCAGCAAGCGTCGCTCTGCTTTTTTCATCGGCCACTTGTTCGCTATCTGGCGATATAAACCCTCACCAATAACCGTAACGTCGGCACCAGTGTCTAATTTAAATTTAATTTTATGCTTACCGTTTAGGATTACTTCGGCGACCCACGGTTTCGTGGTTTTATCTTCCACCGAACCGAGATAATAATATGGCTGGGATGGACAAGGACCATCTTCTACGTAAGCTTCATGCACTCGACTGTTGCTCCGGCACACGCGACCCCAATGTCCTTTCCGGTTGCACCGTCGGCAAATCGAGTTTTTAGCCGGACACTGATCTGCTTCGTGACTTGGAAATACTCCACAATAAGCACATTTCTTATTTGTCTTCCCTCTTGCGTCTTTTTCTGTGTCAGATTTACCCCGTTTGAAGTTATTACGAGTTTTTTTCACAGCGTCGATCTCAGCTCCACTTGATTTTTCTGGTCTTATGACCTTCTGCTGTTTATGAACTTCTTCAGCCTGCCGGCTTTTCTGCACTGCCTTCTCGAGCGTCAAGTCGGCATCCAATTGCAGTGCTTCAGACAAACTGACATTTCGTAGTCCGACAACTAGCCGGTCTCGAATGAGTTCTTCCTCCAGACAACCGTAATTGCAACTTTTCGCTAGTCGGTAGAGATCTTCTATAAAAGTTTCTACCGGTTCGCCCTCAGCTTGCACACGTTTGTTGAATTTAACTCGTTCATTCATTTTCATGAATGAACGTCATATATAACGTATATATAACGATATATTCATATATAACGTTGCGTTTACCCGAAAAGAAAGCGTTAAATTTTCTAAACACTTCGCGGAATAAGAGGCTTCTTTCTCGGACAGCTTGAATGACAGCAGCAAATCTTCTGCCCTATCACCCATTAAATAAATCAATGTGTTAATTTGGCGTTCTTCCCTCTGATCTACGAGTCCCGAGCAAGAACGATAACGGTTAAATCGACGGGCCACTCCTCTGCCTGAAACGAAAACATAGGAGGCGCGCACCTACCCGGATTAACGTTATTCAATGCTGTAAGATTCTNATCTTGACTCACGGCACGGACCACCCAGATAACGTCTCATTTGATAAAATTTCTCTCAGAGGTGTTATCACATCAGCAAGGTGTGGTAAAAATCTCAAGTGATAAGTGACCATTCCTAACAGGCTTCGCAGTTCCGATGATGTACGCGGATGTGGTAATGATGTTATCGCCTTCACCTTGACAGGATCAGGTCGAATCCCGTCTGCTCCGACCTCGTGACCTAGGAACGTGACTTTTGACTTGCGGAAGAGACATTTCTCCCTATTTAAAGTGATTCCGGCGCTCTTGAGTCTAACGAACACTTCTCTCAGCCGTCTGTCGTGTTCCGCTATGTCTACTCCAAACACAAGTATGTCATCCATTAAATTCACCGTTCCTTCCGTCCCTGACAATGTCTCGGAAATGCGTCTCTGAAAATGTTCACCTGCGCTGGATATCCCCATCGGTAATCGCGTAAAACAAAACCTTCCAACCGGTGTAATAAACGTTGTGTACATTTTAGAATCTTCCGCTAATGCAACTTGATAATAACCAGCTCGCGCGTCTAACTTTGAAATGACGTTGGCGTCTTTTATGGATGCTAGACAGTCTTCCACTGTTGGCAGCATTAGTCTTTCTCGCTTAACCGCTTTATTAAGCTCAGTGTAGTCCACACAAATTCGCACTCGCCCGTCTGGTTTGGGAACGACTACTAAAGGGGCACACCAATCTGTCGCTTCCTTGACTTTGGTTATTACACCGTCTTTTTCCATCTTCTTCAGCTCTGATTTTGTTTTCTCTAACAGTGGTAACGCTATTCTACGAGGAGTAGTGACTGAATAAGGCATGACTTCTTTATCTATCTTAATCGTGTACTCCCCTTCCAGCTTACCAAGACCCTCGAATAAGGATTCGAACTCGGTCTCCGGGGGTTTCCTAAGTTGGTTGAGCCACGCTAACATTCCTAAAGAAGCAAGTTCTGGCCTTCCTAGCAAAGGTTCCTGTGGCTCCCTAATAACATAAATAATCGCTTTTGTAGAGTTTCCTTTCCAGGTCAGTTTTCCCTCAACGGTACCTAAAACTGGTATTTGGAACGAAGTCGGCCCCAGCAAGCGTCGCTCTGCTTTTTTCATCGGCCACTTGTTCGCTATCTGGCGATATAAACCCTCACCAATAACCGTAACGTCGGCACCAGTGTCTAATTTAAATTTAATTTTATGCTTACCGTTTAGGATTACTTCGGCGACCCACGGTTTCGTGGTTTTATCTTCCACCGAACCGAGATAATAATATGGCTGGGATGGACAAGGACCATCTTCTACGTAAGCTTCATGCACTCGACTGTTGCTCCGGCACACGCGACCCCAATGTCCTTTCCGGTTGCACCGTCGGCAAATCGAGTTTTTAGCCGGACACTGATCTGCTTCGTGACTTGGAAATACTCCACAATAAGCACATTTCTTATTTGTCTTCCCTCTTGCGTCTTTTTCTGTGTCAGATTTACCCCGTTTGAAGTTATTACGAGTTTTTTTCACAGCGTCGATCTCAGCTCCACTTGATTTTTCTGGTCTTATGACCTTCTGCTGTTTATGAACTTCTTCAGCCTGCCGGCTTTTCTGCACTGCCTTCTCGAGCGTCAAGTCGGCATCCAATTGCAGTGCTTCAGACAAACTGACATTTCGTAGTCCGACAACTAGCCGGTCTCGAATGAGTTCTTCCTCCAGACAACCGTAATTGCAACTTTTCGCTAGTCGGTAGAGATCTTCTATAAAAGTTTCTACCGGCTCGCCCTCAGCTTGCACCCGTTTATTGAATTTAACTCGTTCATATATAACGTTGCGTTTACCCGAAAAGAAAGCGTTAAATTTTCCAAACACTTCGCGGAACGAAGAGGCATCTTTCTCGGACAGCTTGAATGACAGCAGCAAATCTTCGGCCCTATCACCCATTAAATAAATCAATGTGTTAATTTGGCGTTCTTCACTCTGATCTACGAGTCCCGAGCAAGAACGATAACGGTTAAATCGACGGCTCCAAGTGGGCCACTCCTCTGCCTGAAACGAAAACATAGGAGGCGCGCACATACCCGGATTAACGTTATTCAATACTGTAAGATTCTCTTTGGATTCTACCATTTTTGTATACTCACGGCTCTATATCGTTTTAGAACACCGCTGCCACCATGTTTCAGTATTCGATAACGTACTTTATTTAACACAAGACAAGACTTGACTATGTCACAATAAAACCTCCCTCACCAATCAATAATATATACTTGTTCACAATATTTTATATGATAAAAAGATTATATATACTCGTATTATAAAATAAATCATACTATATAATTCTATTTGAACTCATTAAACAAACTGGACTTAATGTTTTTTTCTTTTTTAAATAAAAGTTAGTTTTACCCTGGCCATAAGTGGATGGACTGATTAGATTTTGTAACCATTTTAAAAATTAAATATTTTAATTCCTAAAAAAATTGGCCTATTTACTGGAGCCAATACCCTAGGACAATAGGATTTCTAAGATAATATGCAGTTGCGTAACCGTACTTTATGGAATTTTGCTTCTTATATCAGGGATAAATAACCATCATCACCAGTAAGCTCTTAATATAATAAAAATTAGTTGAAAAAAATGAATCTGAAAAAGAAACGTGAAATGTGAATAAAAACGAGGGGCTTGGTTTGAGGTGGTTAGAGGTGGTTTTAGAAAAAAAACAGAACATTTTGAAAAAAAACGGTTTCGTTTTTTTTTCATTTACATCTCTAATTGTAAGGTTTATTTTCGTCTGGTTGACAGATCGATGTTTTAATTATTGATGTCCCACCTACGTAAATTACAGAAGTTGAGGTTAGAGATAGAAGGGGGCTTTGTGAAATACAATTGAAGGTATAGGGAGGGGGTATCGAGGTGATAGTTATGTACATCATAGAAGTTAAGTTGAGTATACAAATAGGGAGGTTTTACCTTTTAGTTCAGCAGTAACTGCAAATTACTACAATATTTCTAGAAATTTTCTATACAAACATTATTTACTTCACACGGCAAAAAAACATTTACGAAACTAAAATTTAATATGTACCGCTAGCAGAAAATGACACCTCTTTAAAATCAACTACTTAGAAATTTGAAGAAAACCTGGAGATAAGATCAAAACTAAATTATAAAATGTGTGTAAAGGTGCGTTTACACTTCTCTCCGGCAATAAATGTCAAGTGTCAGACAGAAATCGCTTTGAGTGTTGAGGTGTAGAGAAATTGCTTGAGATGTATGTCGGATATATATGTCTGACACTTCTCGCAATGCTTAAATTTGCAATAAATGTACGAAGAGGAGTTTGAATTTTCAAATAATCGGTGTTTACATCTGTTGGTAGAAACATAAATCTCAGACTCCTGAGATTTCTGTCTGACATAAATATCATGCAATAAATGTCAGGGGTAAACGCACCTTGAGCATTTCATGATATTATCCTATAAAGTCGTTTGTGCAGACGCCTAGAGCCTACACTACTTGGCTACTAAACTACTAAACTACTTCCGACTATTTTTATTAAAAAATTCTAAAATGCAGTGCTTTTAAATGTGCATTTAAATATAAGTCGTTGCGTTGTCCCGAGAAAAAACTTGTTCCTGAGGAAATAAAAACGCCGACGGGGAGAGGCAGGTTCGATTTCCCGCCCTTGAGAAGTAATTTTTATGATACATTTTGATAAAAATGTAATGAAATGAAATGAAATTTTTTATTGCTTTTGGGGTGTAGAATCACCTCTCGAAGTTTGTAACATTTATCGTGAATCACCCTGTATAAGTGTTCAATGCAAGGAGATTTATCTATACAATGGATTCATGTTGCCGGTGGTCATATAGTTCAAGAAGGAGGTGAGGTGGGGGTTCTCTGACATCTTCAAAAGAACTTGCAACATGTCTAAATGTGTGTTGCGAAAAGTCGTTTTTATTTTTCTTATAAAGAGAAAGTATTGTGATAGCCCGTAAATTCGATTTTAATATTTTTAGATTTACACTGAGGTTCCCTGAGTCCAAAAAAGTGGTTTTTAAAAGATGTCTGTCTGTATATCGTCCGTGCAGACGCCTAGAGCCTGAACTACTTGGCTGATTTTTACGAAATTAGGCATACATGTTTAGAAAAATCATACACCAGCGCTGCCGCGAACATAGTGAAAAAAAAATTCTCGAAAGAGGTTTATGTCTGACACTTCTCGCAATGCTTAAATTTGCAATAAATGTACGAAGAGGAGTTTGAATTTTCAAATAATCGGTGTTTACATCTGTTGGTAGAAACATAAATCTCAGACTCCTGAGATTTCTGTCTGACATAAATATCATGCAATAAATGTCAGGGGTAAACGCACCTTGAGCATTTCATGATATTATCCTATAAAGTCGTTTGTGCAGACGCCTAGAGCCTACACTACTTGGCTACTAAACTACTAAACTACTTCCGACTATTTTTATTAAAAAATTCTAAAATGCAGTGCTTTTAAATGTGCATTTAAATATAAGTCGTTGCGTTGTCCCGAGAAAAAACTTGTTCCTGAGGAAATAAAAACGCCGACGGGGAGAGGCAGGTTCGATTTCCCGCCCTTGAGAAGTAATTTTTATGATACATTTTGATAAAAATGTAATGAAATGAAATGAAATTTTTTATTGCTTTTGGGGTGTAGAATCACCTCTCGAAGTTTGTAACATTTATCGTGAATCACCCTGTATAAGTGTTCAATGCAAGGAGATTTATCTATACAATGGATTCATGTTGCCGGTGGTCATATAGTTCAAGAAGGAGGTGAGGTGGGGGTTCTCTGACATCTTCAAAAGAACTTGCAACATGTCTAAATGTGTGTTGCGAAAAGTCGTTTTTATTTTTCTTATAAAGAGAAAGTATTGTGATAGCCCGTAAATTCGATTTTAATATTTTTAGATTTACACTGAGGTTCCCTGAGTCCAAAAAAGTGGTTTTTAAAAGATGTCTGTCTGTATATCGTCCGTGCAGACGCCTAGAGCCTGAACTACTTGGCTGATTTTTACGAAATTAGGCATACATGTTTAGAAAAATCATACACCAGCGCTGCCGCGAACATAGTGAAAAAAAAATTCTCGAAAGAGGTTCCGACGATTTTTATTAAAAAATTCTAAAATGCAGTGCATTTAAATGTGAATCTAACGATATAAGTCGTCCCGGGAAAAATCTTGTTTCTGAGGAAATAAAAACGCTGACGGGGTGAGGCAGGTTCGATTCCCCGCCCTTGAGAAGTAATTTTTATGATACATTTTGATGAAATGTTCAATAATAATTAAATGTACATATAAGAAAAATAATAAACGGAAACACTGGGCTAAGTAATTATGAACTCGTATATGAGAAAGTTTCTAAGTTGTCTCGGACCAATTTTTTTCTTTTCGAGACCCCCCCCCCTCCCCCCACCTGAGCAGGGGTAAGGGATCCGTATGGGGAGGGTTGAGTGATATTCCGCGCGCTTAATTTGCTAAGGATAAAGATTAATAATAAATACTACAAATATCGTCATGGCCTTTACGGAACCCTGTTAAGGCTTCATACGGTATGTTAGGCTTTGAAAGTATGGTCAATCTTCTGCGCGCTCTAGCAGCCAAACGAAAAAAGCTAATGAGCTGGTTTTGTGAAGCCATATCCGAATCTAGTCGATAACTAGATTATCAGATTCAACACCCAAAAAACATAAAGATCCGTCGAGAAAAATTCTTCAGCAATTTTTTCCTGAATCGACTACTTTTCGTTACCAAATGACTGGTCTATAAAGCATACATATGTATTACAAGCAAGTACAAATCCTTTCATATTCCCTATTTCCAAGCTTCTTAGAAAACCATTTTTCAGGTTGTAAAAAAGCAAATCAGCAATCTTAAAATTGAATGGTAATTACCACGATCAATGCTAATTTCCCTGAATTTCCGGTTTTTAATTCACTATTCTAAGCTTCTTGCTTATACAACCCCTCTACTTGCTTTTGAGCAACCGAAATTTTTCCGTCCCGCTTGTACGGATAGCGTTGTCCAACGAACTCATCCTGGGCGTTGGTAAAGTGAACATGTTTAAATATCACCACAATCGGTCGCCATTTATTCACGTTATAAGTTATCGTCACACGTTTTAAGGATTCACGGACACACAGACTGACAGACAGACAAACAGACACGAGACCAAACATTTTCCCTAATGTCTAAAACGGAGTTATGTCTTGGAATTTTTAAAATCGGAGGCATAAAATTTGTTGGTTTTCAAATGTGAACACAATGCTTCCGTTACCTTCGGAAGCTCGGAAGCAAAATGTTGAAAATAAGACCAGTTTTTAAAAATGACATTTTTATATTAATTATTAGGTATTTTTACGATTATCTTGCTTCCTACTTCTCGAAAATAAATTGGGGTGATTATCAAAAAGAAAGGTTATCAAAATCCCACAAAAAAGGTCTCATTCATTTTTTTACGCACAACGAACGATTAAGCAAAAAACCTATATAGCTTACTATAACTTGGTCTTAGTCGTCTTAGTCGTTAGTAACTTGGCGTGGTCTTAGTCTTTGTTCTTGTACGACTTTTCGTTTCGCTTCCTCTGGCTCGGAGGCCAATTGAGGATCAGATCAAAATTTAGGTTTGTAAAATTTCGCACGGGAAACATTATGTTATTTTTTTACGTACAACGAACCGTTTGGATAATAAAGGGCTCCGAAGTTTCCGCACAAGGCTTAAATACGACTAATAACTAAAGCTTTTCCCGTTGGAAGCTGAAAGCTCCACGTTGGAAACCGGAAACCGTTATTCTATTCCTGCGAGCGATATTTTAAGTTTGTTTGGACGTAGTTTGAAAATATTCGTGCACCCAGTGTTTTAATTTTTTACAAATGTTACTGTTACGGTGGCAATCACAATAGAAAAACATTGTTTTACACAACGAACATGTGTGGAGACAAATTTGAAAGAAACAAGTATCAAATGAGGTGATGAACATAATAGAACATTTAACTGGTGTTGATTCTGTAACTGTACATGTGAAGTTTCGAAAATATTACACACAAAAAAAAAAAAAAAATAAATAAATTATTGCAACATTTACAAAGAGTCACGTTGAGGAGAGTCCGAGTACATCACAATGCTGAATCGATGTGGGTAAGAGAAAAAAAAGAAGAAGATGGATAGATCGATTATTTTAATCCTGACTGAAATGAAATTCTCTTAATAATCAATTTTACACGATTATTAATCCGAACTAAGTAATCTTATTGTGTGTACTAGGCTTTAAATTTGTGGCGCTCTTCAAGAATGGCATCGCAATTTTTACTCTCTTGCTTGTGTCTTGCAACAGTTTTTAGTTCTTAATTGTTTTCCTTTCTGGTACACAATTGTCCCCTTCCGTAGTCAATCATTTAAAATTTAAATCACCGAGGCCAAGGAAGTACTGTACTTGATTGTTTCCTTCTCAGTCAACATTTCGTTGAACCAACTAAATAATTATGTTATAAAAATATTAAGAATTATGATATTAATTAAATATTAAGAAAAATGATCGAATGATTGAATAAAATATTCCACATTTTACAAAAATGCAGCCGCAGACAAAATTAAAACCTTAGTAAATTAAATCCTTAATTATTTGAAGTTAAATCTGAATCACCTTGATATAAAATCTCCATAGTCATATTTCTCGTATTATATAATTATAATTATATGGGAAATTATTTCTCAATTTTTAATTGCCAATATTTTAGAATAATTACAAGAGAATCGTTTACAATAGCTTAAAAATAATAATACTTATCACTATAATTGCGTAGAGGAAATTAGAGGTTATATTGTGTAACGCGGCGAGTGTATACTACCACTTCAAGGCCAATATTATAATTGATGATTATGATAAGAAATTAACGACAAATTTTTAAAATAATGAGGAAAGGCAGACTAAATTTTAAAAAGAAGGAAATATACAAATGTAACAACGTTCATTATTTATATAAAATTACGTCAGTAGTAAACCATGTATATTGTCAAAAAAATTAAATAAAACTGTGTAATAGTTATTATTTGTATAGATTTTAAAAAAATCGTTACTTAAATTACATTAAAATAATGATCGAAAACGATCTTAAGCTGCAAAATTTTGTTGATTGGAGAAAGCTCCCGTTATTTATTTCTCTAGTCCTCTTTCAACAAAATCCATGAAAATCACAGTTAATCAAAACAATTGACAGTTCTTTAACTAACCAGTTAGACGTTCCCACCTTAAAGTTCCTTAAGTTGTTTTTGTGGCAAAATGCTAGATAAATCCTTGTCTTTGTCAAATTCCAAAACTAGAGATTGGAAATTAGGCCTAGGCCTAGTAACGGACATACTCCAGTATTACAATTCTTTACTTAAAAAGAGCGAGTTCTCCTAACTCAGAAACGTAATATAAGGAAAAAAACTGGGCGCATTGAAATTTGCGATTATTATACGCAGTAGAACAAAAAAAAGTAAATAACATATAATTTTCACTACTAAATTAAAAAAAAAAAAAAAAAAAAAACTAAATACAACAAAAAGCAGAAGTTGTAACTATAAAAGCCTGGGACAAGTATTATTGTATAAGGGCAAAAGAAAGGCGATAAAAAATTTAACATCAGCATAAAACAATTTATTTATCGCTATTATTAGTCCTCGCGGCCTGAAGTACTCTTTGCCGCTGCTACTTTGTTGAATCATCAGTCCTTCGTTTCTATTCCACGTTGACGTTGACCACAGTCATGACTCAACTTTAGTCGAATAGGTACAACGTTTTTTTTTGATAATTCATTTATTATTCCAGCTTCGCATTAAAGCGATTAAAATACATATCAAATAAAAATTAAATAAATATATTTCTAGACACTATAAAATACTTGTTTCCTAAATATGAAATGTAAAAAATAAAAAGAAATAATAGTTTTACTAAAATTTTTAGATTAAAAATTAAAATTAGCAATTCAGCTTCTGCTATTATTAGGTCATTAACGATTTATTTTTTAGTACAAATTTCAGCATTAGGCATAGATTCTGAAACAAAACAGCAAACGATTTATTATAATATATATTATTTTTGTTAATTATGTGTATAACAAGCATTCTTTTATGTAATCCAAGTGATTTTACTGTTTTGATTGGTAATTGCTTGTTCAAAAATATTATCCATGTATGAAATATCGCCAACCTTAAGGAACCCATGAAAAAGCTATACCATTGACATTATTCATATTTCACTCTAAAACCAAATTTTCACAAAGCCAAAGCCTTACTCTAAATTATATTAGACGACCTCTTTGTTGTTAGATATAGCTTTGATTAGACACAACAAATTGTATGTGAGTTTAAACATAATTTTGTATTCTTGTTGACTTCGGTCTTTTCTTTTGGTTCGTTTAAGAACTGACATTTGCTGTTTGGAATTAAGTTAAAACACTTTAAACTGCAAAATCCAATTCAAATTCATAAATTGAAATATAAAAAACTCAATGTATAAGGCAATTAATTTTTTTTAACTAGAAGAGGAAAATGTGTAATGATTATTTTTATCCACGATTGATACGAAGTATAAACACTGTATCTCTGTTTACAGTCTATAAGATTAGAGTAGTTGGCACAATCAAAAGGCGGGAAAATGTTGAGGGAAACGATTCTATCAGTTCCCCATGTTTAATGCAACTTCAGAAAAAAATGTTCTACTCTAAGGAGACGGTGCAGAGAGGAATATTAAAGGGAACTGTAACGTCTTTTTTTTTTTTTTTTTCATTTTCATTTTTCACAGCTCAATAATTTGAAATAATGGGTTTTTATGGCTAAGAAAATAAAGAATAGTAAAAATAAATTTTATAAATGCATGATGCATGTGCTATAAGTTATAAGTGTCTTGAGATATTTTTAGATGTTAAAGACTTTGACAAATCTGTTAGTCTTGAAGTTTATACATCCAAAATGCATAACTTTACATAGTGAAAGCGATATATTCAGTATTAAGAAATTAAAGACGAACTAATGAAGGAAGAATGCACTGGAATTAGTTTTATGAATTGAATTAGCAATGTACCTTTAATGTTGGTGTTGAGCCAATCGGTGAATGCAGCTACCTCAGTGTTTACCGCAGGATACATATCCCCACACCAAGAGTTACCATAAGAAACAATCCCGACTAGCGTATACCTCTTAGTTTCTGGATCAGCCCAGACAAGAGGGCCACCGCTGTCACCCTACAAGAAAAAGAAGGTTGTGATTTAATAACTTGGTAATAATAGATAATTTACGGAAGTGTACTTAAATTAATTCTAAATCATATACATACTATATATTAAAGGAGAAGGAGGTAATATGTAACCCGCTGATAATATGGAACCCCTAAGTTTTAGATACTTATTAAAGCTGAAATCTAGTGAAACCTAGAAAAACTTATCGAGACACTTCCTTAGATAGCGCGTGGCCAGTTTCAGTTCTACCGTAGCTCGTGGCGGAGTGTCGTGGTTTGTTTTCTAAAAAGCTGTTTTTGAAAACTTATTGGAAAGTAAGAAAATTTGTTATTACAAACTTTTTAATTGTTAGTAAACATGTTTCTGGGATGCATTTATGTAGTGGGATAGACCTTTCAACAATTTTGTAGAATATAAAATGATAATCAACCAGTTTATGTATCATGAGAATTTTTGCAAATAAAAATGACGTTTGTAGGTAATATGGAACCCTATTCCATAATACCCACAGAATCTTTTTTTTATCAAATTGTCTAATGATTATATGATAAATCAAATAAGTTTGTCCAAGAAAAATATAATTTAGGAGAAATGTGGGTCCGGTGTGTAATGTGTAGCTCATGTGCACACAATGAATGTTCCGGAGCTGAACAGGACATTTATTCATGTGATTTCTGCAAATTAAAATATTTTATGTTAATTTAAATTTAAATTTCACAATTTAGATCATTTATAGATACTTTGTACACATTTTTTCAAAAATAAATTTTGTTTTACGGGTAGAAATGTGATTTTTTTTTCGTAATGAGAGAAGGGGTTCCATATTACCCACCCCCTTTCTCCGCATCCCAATTTGGCATTTTTCACTTAAATTGAAAAAAGCTGAACAAATAGTTGAGATACATCGGTAAGAGCTTTAAGATGACTACCTAGGATGTCAGCAATCACATATAGCGCTAATGTCTTACTTAATCACTTATCACTTTCAGGGAAGTCGCAGCAGTTAAAAAACAAAGTGGGGTTCCATATTTCCACCTTCTCCTCTATATACATGCTTTTATCAATATCAATACATTAATAATACGTCCTCTAAGTTTGTATTGTATATTGAAGAAAAGTGAAAAACAAAATAATTAACTTGTATGTTTCTTTAAAATCTATTTTTATTATTCTGATTAGGTTCAACCCTGATAGTAAATTATAAATATTTGAATTATAAATGTTCTTACCGAGCAAGAAGCTTTTTGATAGGCGTAAGTACAGAGTTGATTTGAGTCCTTAACTTTAAGCTGAGCCCATCGTGTGGCACAGGTTTCAATGGGTACAACCATAACATCCAATTTCTTTAGGATTGAAGCAGAGCCATCGTCACTTCTCAATTTACCCCAGCCTGAACAATATAGAATGTAATTATGTAAACTAGTAGAAATCATATTGTAAATGAAACACAATAGTTTTTTTTAAAAAAAAATCAGTATATTGTCTACCACAAGAATTTACAAAAAATACAAAATTATAGACCGGTTTCGACTGTTTAGATGATATAAAAATTAAAACAAAAAGTTATACTTTCTAAAACTTGTCATCTTCAGTTGACTGATTTATTAAGACTAAGTTGATTTTCTGACTTTAACTAGGAACTAAGAGAAATGTGTGGGTGGGGATATAACGGTATAGGGTTTAAACGGTATATGGTATAAGGAAGGGTGTAAGGGAATTCGGGTTGGATTATCAGGTATAGGAGGGTTAGCTTAAACTATGGTTTAACATAAAATAATAAAATTCAACTACAGAATAAAAACATGAAACTAAAATTATATGGCTACCTAAAACTGTTGTACATTAATATTTTTAATTGGCTTAACTAAAACTGAATTATTAATATTTATTATTTCATTAAAGCATTGAATAGTATGGTTTTGAAGAGTACGGTGTATTTCTAAGTTTTCAAGCAGGTCTAACTTTTTTCCTTTGGAGCAGTTGTGGAGGAGTTCAAATTGAGTTTTATNCTTGAAAACTTAGAAATACACCGTACTCTTCAAAACCATACTATTCAATGCTTTAATGAAATAATAAATATTAATAATTCAGTTTTAGTTAAGCCAATTAAAAATATTAATGTACAACAGTTTTAGGTAGCCATATAATTTTAGTTTCATGTTTTTATTCTGTAGTTGAATTTTATTATTTTATGTTAAACCATAGTTTAAGCTAACCCTCCTATACCTGATAATCCAACCCGAATTCCCTTACACCCTTCCTTATACCATATACCGTTTAGACCCTATACCGTTATATCCCCACCCACACATTTCTCTTAGTTCCTAGTTAAAGTTAGAAAATCAACTTAGTCTTTATAAATCAGTCAACTGAAGATGACAAGTTTTAGAAAGTATAACTTTTTGTTTTAATTTTTATATTATCTAAACAAGTCGAAACCGGTCTATAATTTTGTATTTTTTTGTAAATTCTTGTGGTAGACAATATACTGATTTTTTTAAAAAAAACTATTGTGTTTCATTTACATTATGATTTTTTCAAAGTACCACAAAATCTCCGTCAAAACAACTAATGAATTAAACTAGTAGACCAATTTTAAGTTTAAAAATTAAGTATAACTATTTATTTAAATGGTTTCTAAGTTTCATAAGTTATTATAATTATAATGATATTATATTACCCACCCATGACTTTAACGTATTGGTTGGTCAAATTGATCCTCTCCTTAGGAAGGCAGACACGTCCAATTTCCTGACTGAATTTGATTCTCTTTTCCAGCACAAGCAAAGAAATATCTTGCTCGGCAATTTCCAACTTAAATTTATTATGCTGTATGATCCTAGCCACCTTTACAGTCTGAGCTCTATCCGATCCCTCAACTAATGAAAAAAATAAAGTTTTGAACTCAAATTGCATAATGTATTACTAGTATTATATTATAACGATTATTAAAATAGTTCGTTTTATAGAATGCAGAGGCTCAAAAAAGCAACTCTTTCAACTAATGGTTATAATAAAAACAAGGATTCTCTTTTACCTTAGGCTGCAGACTGAGGCCGGTTATGGTTATACTCGTATACGCGCAGGATTTTTCCGTGGAGAAGAATTTACTTTCGCCGCCCGCGCCGTTCCAACAGTAGCCCACTGAAGTAAATTTGAGCTTATACAATAGACGCTAAAAACGAACGGTCAATTTTCCGTCAGCGGTAGCTCACCTGTACAGCCGTTGAGTGCCACTCAAACCGTCGGAAGTTTTAGGAGGAGCATTTAGGTAAAACTTCCGACGGTTTGGGAAGTTTTACCTAAATGCTCCTCCACCATCCCAACCAAGACAAAATCCTGCAGCATTCACAACAGCGACGGATATTTTTCCGCCCTGTGAGTGACATTTACATCTCATTGAGCGGCAACTGTAAATTCTCCACGACGGAAAAATCCACCGTGCGAGTAGCCAGCCTATATATTAGCATTTAATTGGATGTAATTAAAGTATTATATTTACGGTCTTTTAAATCGTTAGCACCTACGATGACATCAAGCCCAATAAATGATATTTGGGTAACGTATGTACAATGAGCAGCCGTCACCGCGTGATAAGCAGATACTATTGAAGCTCCACAAATTTGCTTGCCAGTGTTCCTTTCTATGAGGGCGGCCATCCAGGGAAACTCATTTTCACATGCTAATTCCCTTCCAACTATTCGGCCCTTGGGATTAAAAACATGACATGTACTACTTTGTCCAATTAAATAAAATAATATTTTTTTAAAATGGGTTTGGTCCCTTTGTGAGAAACTTTGAGCTAAACATTCTTTTCTGTGTTCTTTTTTAATTTGAAGATAATAATACCCATAAAACTAATAATTCGATGTCATATTCAGAAAGAACTTTAAAAGTGTATTGATACCTTGTTAGTCCATCCACAGTCACAAGTGGTCTTCTTTGCTCCAGGAAGTCCTCCGTATTCTAATGAATCGATTTCAACTGAATTCTTAGGAAAGATATTCGGATTAGGAAACCTGCCAGGATCCACCGGTTCTGACCTGACTGAAATAGAAATCCCAGAATTTTTAAACTCGCCCTGAACGACGCAGTCAACCACTCCACCGCCACTATGTCCTGCAGTGAAAAGCAAAATAATCTTGTCATTCTCAGTTATTATCTTAATGTTCTCTCTCTCTCCGCAGTATTTATGGATCTCTTCACCGTCATACACAGTGAATCCAGATTCACAATCTCCGTTCTGAAATTCAAGAGTATTACTACATTAACATTTTACTTGACATGGAAAGACATAGAATTTATTCAACTTCTGATATAAAAAATCTATATAGGTACCTGTATTATCGGAGAAACCTGAAATCAGTTAATAATAGAATTTAAAGAAAAGTACTTTCGTCAAGACAGAGAACTTTAGACATCTCTGTTAATGTCTAGTCAAAACTAGTTGTGATTGAGATAGATCAGTTAAAAGTTTTTGTTCCTATCCAATCTTGCATTATATATTTGTTTCCTTCTTGTTTATTGATAAATAACGAGATTATGAGGACAAAGATAATAATAGAAAATGTGTTTTTTACAACCAATCCTTCAGTTTGAAAATGACTCAAAATAGACTTACTTTTCTGGAATGACGCTGGAGACTTCCAATACGGGAGATGCGTGATGCGTGATATAAAAAAAATCAGTTTCGGCATGTGTACATAAAAAAATATAAGTAATATCCCTGTAAAGATAATTTCCGAGTATGACGTATTTAATAAAGACTGCCAATTAGTGTGGCACATAGCTTTCTCGCATCCTATCTTGTACTTTGTTATATTAACAACATTATTATTTTATTGTTTATTGTGTAAATTCTATTAATAGTTTTAACGATCTTTAAAAGTTCATAGCGGTGTCGCTGTGTGTTTTACTAAAAAATTGTATTTGTGAAAAATATTTTTCTCATTGAATAGATAAAGTTTTATCTTTTACCGACCTAAAATTCCAATTTTAAATTTGGAGTTCACGTTTATGCGATCGTTGCGCGTGAACGCTTGGACGGATAACGTTGTCCAACAAACTCGTCCTGGGCATTGGTAAAATGAACATGACTACTAAATTTCATCTAAATCAGTCGACGTTTACTCAAGTTATCGTTTCACGTCCTGTGTGTCGCAGGATTTGCGGACACACAGACAGAGAGAGACGGAACCAAAAATGTTCCCTGATTTCTGAAACGGATTTCTGTATTGGAGTTTTTAAAATCGGAGACATAAAATGTTTTCGTCATCAAAAGTGAACACAATGCTACCGTTACCTTCGGTAAGCTCGGGGCAAAGCAATATTATTTAATAGCTCAGAAAAAACATTTAACTTGGACAAAAATAATTACTATACATATAACGATTGAACTTTAGCTAACAATGTTCTTTAGCTTTTTTATAACTTAAAACACTATAAATTCCTACCACTTTAGGGGGAAGGCTAATCTTCTTGCATAAAATTAGAACCACTGTCTTGAAATTAGGATACTGAGTAGATATGGATTTAATATAAATTGTATGCCTGAGGTTTGGAGGTGCATTGTTGTTAATGCTTATTCTCTTAGATTCACCCCACGGTTCTATGGTCCAAAATTCATATTTGATCGGCCGCCTGACTGTGTGCCCCATAGCCGCTCCAACGGAACATATTATAAGCAGACAAGTCAACAGCATCTAAAAATGATTAATTAATGTATAATATGTCAATGATATTAATTCATAATGGGAATTTACATTATAATAAAGTATACATTTAGTTAGTATTTTTGTTCGTAATTTGTATACTCTAGACTCTAGAGTCTAGAGTTTCTCATAAAGATGAGAAAAGGAAATTTTCTCCAAATTCCTATTTCAAATCAAAATAAATAAAATTATATAATGTAAGTAATTAATTAATAATAACCTAATTGTAACTGATGAGTTAACATTTTAACAATTAATACTTGGAAATATATTGCAAATAAAAATAATTATAAAACTATACCCAAGTAGAACAATTAATCCAAAACACATCGGGATATTGATTGAGACATCGAGACATTAGGATATTCTTTTGTCCAAATTATCCCGTCCATGATAGTTTGTTCGTATATTAATCCCATTTTGGATCCCTTATTGGGTCATCCCTGGATAGTCATGTGTCAATGTTACAAATTTAGGTCCAATAAGGATACCTAGTGGATATCCGCAATTAAGGTTACTCTTAAACTCGATAAATGAAACATATGTCTGCCTAACCTATTATATAAAGCATATCTATCGGGTTTTTGTCTTTTGCTTTAAGTTATCTTAATTTAATCTTTATTTAAGTTGTCTCTTGCTTTAAGTTATTGCTTTAAGTTATCTGGATGGTGAAATTAATTTAGAGAATAGTTTACTGGTGTGTTAAATAAAGTTATATTTTCTTCATTATTGCGTTTTATAAAGAAAAGTTAACAGTAAGTTAATATTTAATAGTAGTATAAGTATAGTTAATAGTAATTAACAGTAAGTTAGTAGAAGTTAACAGTAAGTAAGTTAATCAGAAGTAGACTCATTACTCATTAGTGCCCAGCGCCCAGCGTACCATACATGGTACGTTATAAGAGTATTTTCAAATTGACATATCTTGGTGAACTTTGAACCAAAATAATTAAGAAAGTAATGAAAACTAACTAGAAAGGTTTGATTCAGTTGTTTTGTCAGTTTTAAGTGAGTAACCTGTTAAGAAACAAATTTTAAATTTAATATTTTTCTTTTTTACAAAATCTTGATTGACTTTGTGGATGTCAAGTAAGTTTATAATAATGTAAAAACATCTTTAGAAGAAAAAACTATTTCTTCTATATAAATAATGTTTAACTAAAATGTAGTCATTTTAGTTAAACATTATTTATATTTGTAGGTATGGGAGCGTCTATGGAGGTCATCTTAATGAATAATAAAAATTTGTCTCTCCACTGGTTAATTCGTTTATTGCGAATTACATAGCAGCTTTCAGCCTTTTTAAGGCCATCATCAGTGCCGGAAAGTGGACGAAGTAGAGTTACATGTATAAAAAAGGAGTTAAAATTAGTTGAAAGAGATAATAAGTGAGTCCAGTCTACTTCATGTCGGAGATCAAGGTTAGACTGGTGTCTAACCTTGATCTCCGACATGACTACCGTATGCTCGGCTCGTTTTCTCTGTCCGGTTCGTCAGTCTGGACGAGGCTTAATAGGTTCCGAGATATGACACTTCATAAATTGGCAAACTGTTTTCAAAAAATGAACATTTTAAGTGTTGTTCTTGCTGTGGACTTTGGGCCACACTTCCTCTGATCTTGTTCTCAGATTAGTTTTTTTGCTAGTTGACCCTTTTTATGGCAACTGGCTACACTAATATTAGCAAAATATTATTCCATATAGGAGCCTGTGGCCAATATATTACCATCAAAATATTTGGATATTCTTCAGTGTAATCAGGGCCGTCCCTAGTAGCCCAGTCACTTAAGTCAAAATATGGATGATATTTCGAAATAAATCCCACCAAGCTAAATTTTGGTATATACCCTCGTTTTGGCATTAGAAATAACCGCTCAAAAGTCTAGCTCGATTGGGCGTTCGGAACTTTACAAAATGGCGGCCAAAAGGTACAAAAAACAGTTTTTCCGATATATCTCGGAATAAGTTAATCCTTCGACAAAAATAGTTCTGTACTAAAATGAAGAAAATTAAATTCTCTGCAAAAAAGGTTTTATACACTTTTTCTGTATTGTTAACGGTTTCCACGTAATCACGCAGGGAAAAGGACTAATAAAAAATGAAGTTGTATTGGGGGGCAAAAGAACTCTTTTATTAGGGATTTTTGACCTTAAGCCACAATCTATTTATTTTTCTATATATTTTTGACCCCCTCTTCCAAATTTTTCATTTCTCTATTTACCCCCCACTTCTTAGACTTCTCCCCCCCCAAGACCCACTCCCTAAGGGCCCCCCCAATTTTTTTTGAAATAATAGAAAAACTGAAAAAAATTCAGTTGTTGTTATAAAGCTCGTAAACTATGCGTTGTTCGATGTTAATTTTTCCTACTAGTTTTTGAGTGCAATATATTTACAACAATTTAAGTCCAACGGCAACTCTTTACGTCCAATAGTTTTCGAGATGTGGTACTTTAAAAATTGATTTTTTTTTTCAAAAAATGGAAATTTTAAATATTGTTCTCGTATCGGGGCGAATATCGGCGTAAAACTTTTTACCTACGAGAAAAGTTACAAGGAATGAAGTTGTAGAACAGATATTTAGCTTCTTTTTTCGTCCAACTACAACTCTGTA
>KZ652227.1:58727-72608 GCA_001010745.2 Gerris buenoi
TGAAGAACGAAAAACTTCAGGTCTCCGATTTAAAAAATTCCAAGACAGAAATCTGTTTCCGACATCAGGGAACATTTTTGGTTCCGTGTCTGTCGCTCAATTTTTGCGAACCAACATATCTTAATAACTACTTTATTGAAAATTGGATGGTAATTCAGAATTAGCCCATTATTGGTCCCATATAAGTTTCAACCTTCAGCGCCCATTCGTTTCTCTTCCACATGCACACAAACATACTTTTATTTACACTTATATCTTCAAAAGTACTCAACTAATATTTATAAAATTTTAAATAATAAATCCGTTTCAGACATCAGGGAACATTTTTAGTTTCGTGTCGGTCTGTCGTTCAATTCTTGAGAACCAACATATCTTAAAACTACATGTTCAATTTTGATGAAATTTGGATGTTAGGTCATACTTAGGTCATTGTTGGTCCCATACATTTGTTTCTCTTCCACATGCGGACAAACATACATTTGTTTCTCTTCCACATGCGCACAAATATACATTTATTTACACCTATAGCTTCAAATGTACTTGTCTGATTTGAATGAAACTTTTATAGTTCATCGAAAGTATAGCCCTAGATTAATTTAAACCGTCTGCGCTCTTTAACTTCTGCTAAATTAGTTCTTAAATTTACGTAAAAAGCCCAAACAATTTTGACGGAATAAAAAAACGGGGGAAACTAACAAATTAGACAATACTGTCCTGTAAAAATATAAAATCAATAAAGTACATGATAGGATGCGTGGTAGCTATGTGCCACACCAATTGGCAGTCTATTTTTTTTAGTACTTCCTTAAGATTACCTAGGCCACTTATTTGGTTCTTACTGTTACAACTCACTTTTACTCGACAATAATACCTATTTATATTATTAAGTAAAGGGCGCTTTATTAAGTATGAGAAGGGGCGCATTTTTTATCTTGCGGGCGGGCGCTATCAGAGCTAGCTACGCCGCTGCTCCCGAACAACTCAACCAATCCACAATAAATTTGGCACGGTCAATGCGACCAAGCACAGGAAAGTATAAATCTGAAATGGTCCAAATTGGTACAAAGGTTTCCTCTCTACGGCTCAACTGATCCGCACAAAATTTGGCACGTTCATAGTAAACGTAAACATCCACAGGAATGTATAATCTGAAATGATCCATTTTGGACACAGAGGTACGCAGTACAAAAGTTAAAATAGTATATGCCCTTCATGCATGTCGTTGAAAAGCTCTTTTACAGTACAGTTATTGTTGTTAAGTTCACTTTTGTCATTTTTTTTATTTAAGAGGGGGGTAAAATAGAATAACAGGAAAAAAATCTGTTAAATTAAAAATATTATTATTTTTGTACGATTAAATTTAAATATTAAGTGTAATAGTTACATATTCTTTTTCTACACTTAAAGACCTTTAAATTAATGTATAACATGCCATGGTAGCTAAAAACTTTTTTTGGTCACCCGCCATATTGGAAATATTAAGTGTAAAAACTCCAAAATTTGTCCAGTTGTCTAAAATGCCGAGATGTACCTGTGAGCCAAATTTCATGTTTCTAGCTATAGTAGTTTATGAGTTGAAACAAACCAACGGACGGACAGACAGAGCCGTTATATAAGGTTTCTTTTTGTACTTTGTACAGAAACCTAAAATGATAATTGTTTAGTATTAAAATGCACCCTAAGCTCAATATTGCAAATAGACAACTGCATTGCAAACCTAGTTAAAGTCTGGCCTTGCAACTTTGCAACCTATTCTAGGAATTTTCCTATAATTATAGGTTTATAGATTTTGTCTTCCACGAATACGTGGTTGACAAAGTTCGTCTGCGGACATAGCTAGGCCATAAGCAATCGACTGGTGGAGAGATTGTTTGATGTTGGGAGACAATGTGATTTTCATGATTTTCCTGAGTAAAAATTCACTTGATAGATTGGCTATTCAAATATTTCTTCAAATGGAAGGGATATGGGAGATCTGATTTTTTTTAAATCCTTTATATTAACTTCATAATTGTGCCTGGGTGCCTGCCTGTCGTCAAATTTTTGGAGGGCGAGTTAACCCTCTTCCAGTCATCCAATCGAGCTGAAACTAGGCACATAGACTCTCTACCAATGCAAAAACATTTTAACAAATTAATCATTTAAATATATTTAATTAATTGTCTTTTTTTAAATTAATGGATGGATTAATTAATTAATTGGTAGGCACAAAATCTTTGGAGGGAAAATTAACCCTCTTCCAGCCATCCAATCAAGCTGAAATTTGGCACATCGACTCTCTACCAATACAAAAGCATTCTAAAAAATTAATTAATAAATTTCTCTAATTAATTAATTTTTTAAATAATTATTTAAAATTAAAAAAAAAAAAAAAAAAAAAATACCAATATTTACCCTCATAACCAAAATGCAAAAAATAAATTAAGTATTTATAATAAAAACTTGGTTATTATGGGCTAGTATTATTTAACAGCTTTGGCTTATGGCCCAGCTTTGTCTTAACTTCAAAATTGTCTTCATTGTTTTAAGCAGATAAACTTTTCTGATCACATATTCTCGGAGGAAAACAAAAAATTAACTCTTTCACAGGGCCTATTTAATAAATGGGCTCGGTGGGCCCCGGCCCAGGGGCACAGAGGTTTTGGGGCGCAAGAAGTTAGATCCAACAAAATCTATTTTTTTCAGGAACTAGATTATTCCTGGGAAAACCGCTTATATCGTCAGATTTGTTCTGACTACATTTTAACATTTTTTAAATTTTAGTAGGGATGTGTGATGGACCTCTTTATGTGTGAAAAAATATACAATTAAATCATTTTCTAGACGTTTCGACCCTTCAATTTAAGGTCATCCTCAGTCATAGTTTATTTCTGAAATAACCACAATTGATTAATACCTACACAATCACGTCTTAATTAAATGTATCCTAAAACATGGAATTATATAGAGTAAAAATCAAAACTCATAACAATACAAAATTAAATTACGCTTTTTTACTTACATTTTTTTAAATCAAAATCAAAACCGTTTTCGAGAAATAATTTTATTTAAAATTATTCCCAATTTTGAAGCTAAAATTAATTTTTCGCCCCGGCGTATGATTCTTCTGAACATGTATGCCAAATTTCGTCAAAATCGGCCCAGTAGTTTAGGCTGCAGACGTCGACGTACAAACATTTTTTAAAAACCACTTTATGGACTCAGGGGACCTCAAAACGTGTAAATCCATTAAAATCACATTTTCTCTTTATATGAGACAATACTACACTACAATATTATGGTTCTTTTCACTGGGCAGATTTTGAAGATATAATTAATAAATTTACTATGAAAAAATCGTTCCGAGACAACTCCGACAAACATTCTGATATACGAGTACCTAACACTTAGCCCAGTATTTTTCATTTACTAGTTTTGGTAATTACAATTATTTATTTTTGAACATTTTATCAAAATGTATCATAAAAATAACTTCTCCTCTGCGGTGAATCCGTCATTGTTTTAATCTATTTTCTCAGGAACTAGATTTTTCCTGGGAAAACGACTTATGTCTTTAGATTCGAATTTAAATGGACTAAATTTGACAATTTTTTAATAAAAATGGTCGGAATCGTTTTCGAGAAATAATTTTTTTTAAACCAAGGGCACGGGTGCCTCTTGGGCCCAGAGCGCATCACATGCTTACCACGGGCCTGCACATTCAAAAATTTTAGCTTGGTGTTAGTCAGTCACTTTTATGCACGCTATCTGCTGGACTAATAAGTGTTTTGTTCTAAATGCAACATTATCATTTTTTGTATAAAAACAAAATCATTCATTTTATTTTTAGGTAAATGAAATGAAAATTGAATGTCATAGCATAATGTAAGTAGTACTATCTGTAAGTACACATGTGTGACGATTAATAGAGGTATATGGTTTACAAACCATGTATCAATAATTAACCCACTACCTAGGAATCAGGAAAAGACTGGGAGGCAGAAAAAGACTCTAAATGTGGTGATTTCACTTACTCATAGACAACCTTATGTTGCAGTAAGCATTAGAAGATAATTTAATGGTGTAGTTTACCTCTGCTTGAATTTGATTTAAAGTTTCTGAAATAGATGAAAAAATAAAATCTTAAACAAGGAAATATTCAAATAAATTTATTTAATCATAAAAATATTATAATTATTTTTCCCAAGAATACCATTTAATATTTGAACCAAAGTATTGATATAGTTTAAATCCTAAATCAGAGGTCCATGTCTATACTAAGTTTTATAAATGTACAGTATTATTTTATTTAAATGAATATGTAGAGGGAAAAAAAGGGTTTTCAAATCTTCAGATAATAAATCACAAATCTCATCATTGTTACAAAAAAATAAAAAATGAAATTCGTCAAGCAATTAAAAAGATTTTAGTTACACTAAGATATACAGTTTAATTAAACAGAACGTTAAATATTAATTTAACTGGTATATCTTGTTACATACATACATATATGTTTAGTACAAATAAAATTAATAATTATTCTTCAGTCAATGCCTTAATTTTCAAATTATTCTATTTTTCTTGGGCTACAGGGATGACCATTAAAAACTTGACTGTGTCATTTTTAAAAGTTGATGGGTTGATCATTAAAAACTTGACTAATCATTTTTATATTTTGTACAATTTTTCGTCCATACCTGAGTATTAAGGGTGGTAATTATTTCCAATCTGATATTTATGTTTTCATAAATAAAACATATACAGTCGACTCTCGATAACTCAAACCTCAATAACTCGAATTCCTCAATTTTTTTGAATCCCCTTCATTTCCCTATAGTGTTTGCCTTTATTATTACCTCTATAAGTCGAATATTTTAAAATAAAAACCTCGATTAGACAAATTTATTTTGTTTTAGGAGCTGTGGACAACCTCTATAACTTGAAGTTCACAGGTGCCTACGTAATCAGTTGACTGACAATTGACAATACCATACATTAGTAGAGTTCTTGCATGTCATAGTCATACAGTAAATTCGCTTCCCTTCTTTCGAGGATTCGGCATACCGCGAAATACTTTATCAACGATCCTAAAAATTCTGGATAATGATGATGCAGCAAGTAGATTAGAAAAAAATATGTATTTAGTTTTAGTTTAATAACCTGTATTTCTTGGTATGGGTTTATTACTTGAGTAGGAACCTTTATAACTCGAAGTTGATTATTTTAAACCTCAATACGAACCTCAATTAGTCGAAAAACTCAACTCTAATTTTTCGGTTCACCTCTGAAGTTCGAGTTATCGAGAGTCGACTGTACTTGGATATAGGATTATGTTCAGGTGTGGGCAAAAATTTTCACAAAATATTAAAATTATTTAAAAATGAAATAGTCAAATATTTTGATTATAATCCCTGCAGCTCAAGAAGAAAAAAAAAGAAGAATATTTAGAAAATTAATTATTAAGAAATAATATAATAATATTATCTAGGGCTCATAGTACAAAGCACATTTACACTACAAAATATTGAAGGAATAAATGCCATTATTGAATGTAATGACCACACATAAAAAAAATTGGAACTGTTATTCCTACCACTTGCAATCAAACAATCATTTTTACATTGATTTTAAATAGTTAACTAATAAGATATACAATTTTTTCAGCTGAAAATATGTCAAGAATAATATATAAATTCCGAAAATTTGCTTTCAATTCTAGAAATATACATCAGGTATATAACATCAAAATTTATATGAAATTTGGTATAGAGTATAAAGTACTAAAGCCACATTATATAACAAAACAAAGCTACTTCATTTTCCATAATAGGCTGAGTCAAAATGAGTTTATACAGAGTTAGCGAGAGGGATAGCAAGATGAACAATTAATAAAAAAAATACGGCTGTCTACAGAGCAGCAGTATTTGGCTATAAGGTGTTTTATTACAACACTTTTTTTTATTACACGTATTGTAATTATTTTTAAAAATGTTTAAGTATTTAAAAAATTATTTACGATGAGGCTTCAATTCTTGCTTTCTTCTTAACTAAATATTCTTGAACATTATCATATTTTTTTTTATACAAATACTCAATTGAATCTTGTTTCTTAGGTAAACAAAGAATTTTTTGTAAATCAACATCGACATCAGCTAATAAATTATCAATTACACTTTCTCTCGTATTAAATTTATCCTCATCACCACACCATTGATGTACATTTAACTGTGCAACAGCTTCTCCTGATAATATCCACAAATGAGCATTAGAGATATCAAAAATAATAGGTTCTGTCTTTAAATCAATGAAACCGTGAAAATTACAAACTAATTGATCATTGCTAAATTCTATTAAAAGTACAATTATTTTTGGCACTTGAGGTATGCTAAAACAAATTAATGAGGATTTATCATTCCTTTTGAGTACTTCAATGTTATTAACAGCTAATAAAGAATTATCAACAGATGAAATAATATTGGTCGGTAGAGCACTCAGGGAATAAGACAATAATTCTAAACCTTCAGAAAATCGCCAAAACTTTATGGTACCATCCCCTGACCCAGACAAAAGAATATTTTCATTGTGGGGTAGAAATTTTATGGAAGATACAAATTCCTTGTGACCCAAACAGAAACAGTGAATATTGTAAGCGTTGGGGAAATGTGATACTCTAATTTTTTCATCTCTGTCACATGTTAATATAAATTTATCGTTGGATGTCACGAGGGTTTCAAGTATGACCGACAAATGTCCGAGAATAAGTTTTCCAGGTTCTTGTTCTGTAACGTTAAAAGAATAAACATCACCACTTTTGTCTGCTAATACGATATGCTTCTCTGAATGTGTGAATATGATGCTACTAGCAGCTCTCACAACATCTCGACTATTCAATAAAGTCCAGTCCTTAGTAAGCCATATAGATAGTTTCTTACCAGAACAAACCGCGAAATACTTCTCAGAATGGGATATTTTAATAAGAACTCTCCCAATGTCCGAATCACTATCGTTGTTTGCATTCTTCTTCTTATCGTCACATTGTTTTGGAAGTGCTAACACGACTTTCTTAGCCTTTTCTGGTGCCTTAGCGAGAACTGTAGCTTCTAAAGTTGAGCATAGGATAAGGAAATTATCTGAGACTGCCAAAGAAGCCATTTTATATACATAATAAAACAGATAAAATAAAAAATTAACTATAACATTAAAAATGTAATAAAATTGACACACATGGGGAATATTTAATAATAACCTTCCTATATTACGAAATAAATAGGTTATACCAAGGCTATTTGTTTATGGAATGTTTCATGGCGGTTGGCGGTTATCGTCAGGTTATCCTGCTACGTAGAAAATATCATAATCATAAAACTGATAATTTTTAAAAATGTATAATTAACCTTGATTTAGAATTCATGTAGCGTTGATTTGTTTTAACATCGATAAGCTGTACTACATATATAACTAAGATGATTACTAATTTTGGTATATTGCTTACTTTGTGCCCTATTGTCATCCTACTTATTCGTAAGTACCGTGAACATTACGTTTGGCGATTTTTCCTCGAGAAAAAAGACTTAACCGGCAAAGTTTTCATCGTAACTGGAGGAAACTCCGGTATTGGGAAGGAAGCAGCCAGGGAACTTTTAAAAAGAAATGCGACTGTTGTGCTGGCCTGTCGAAACCGCCAGAAGACTGAAGATGTTGTCCAGGAATTTAAGCGAAGCGTTCGTAAAGGAGAAATAGTAAGTGCTTCTGCAGCAACTTAAAAAAGTTCATTTCACAATAAACTGAAATAATAATATTTATATGTGATAATAAACCTTTATCCATAAATATAATATACTATAGGTTGTGGTTTAGTATAGAATACTTACTATTATATTATAGGTATTTATAAAATAGATGTGTTGTTTGTTCTCATTGACATTTTTTTGGAAAATTTGGATTGTACGTGCCACCACTTTGAGGTTAGGTGATAAAATCCCGCATATTAAATTATAATCCTTGATTTTGTGTACGCTTGAATTTTCTATTATTTTTTATTAGCCGCTTCGCGGTGCTCCGCTCATTTCCTGAAGAAAAACAACCCTCCTGGGCTCAGTCGGATTGTACGTGCCCCAGAAATATTTTCGAGTTTTACCTCTACCTGGTTTATATACAGGAGGGTTGTTTTTCTTCAGAAAATGAGCGGAGCACCGCAAAGCGGTGCGGAGCGGCTATTGAAAATTCAAGTGTACACAAAATTAAGGTTTTTAATTTAATATGCGGGATTTTATCACCTAACCTCCTAGTGGGGCACGTACAATCCGACTTTACCCCCTCCTGTATATAAACCAGGTTGAGTTTCACTCGAAGAAATTTCAATGGCACGTACTATCAGAATTAGCCCATTTTTTGAAATCCTAAATAAGGAAGTAACTTGGACAAGTTGTTAGCTTGGAATAGTCTTAAAACTAACTTCTAATTTGCAGCNCTAAGTTGACTCGTGTGAAGGGGCTAATGCCTTGTAGTGTCTTTTTAGTTGAATCAACTAGTTAGGATGAGAAGGTGAGCGGCACATGTGCCTGGGCTCCTAGTCGCCTGGGCGGACAAGTTGACTCGTGTGAAGGGGTTCGGGCGATTCCTTAACACTTGCTACCCGGCTACACTCCTTTTCAACCGCCAGTCAACTAGTTGAATCAACTAAGTTGCCTGGTGTGAAAGAGGCTGTAATCTTAATGGATCTAACCACTCAAGAATTTTAAAGTACTAATAGAAAAAAATTCCTCAAAAACCAAACTCCACCCCTCCTGTATATAAACCAGGTTGAGTTTCACTCGAAGAAATTTCAATGGCACGTACTATCAGAATTAGCCCATTTTTTGAAATCCTAAATAAGAAAGTAACTTGGACAAGTTGTTAGCTTGGAATAGTCTTAAAACTAACTTCTAATTTGCAGCTAAAATTTAATTTAAAAGGCATTTAACATTAAATTTAGAAATAACTTTTACCCATTATACACAGTTACTACGATTGTTATGGAAACACTTATTATAGGGTTAATAATATATAATATATACTTGATAGTAATGCTCCTCTGAGCACAGGAGCCAAAGTTTCAGCCACAAGTGCTTTTGTATGTAGCAAACCACGTGTAAAAACTATATTTGAGTTTTTCTATTTTAGTTTTTTTGTGACAGATCTTGAGAAAACCAAGAACATGTGTAGGATAAAATATTTAAAAATAATGAAATCAATATTGCCTGGATTCAGGTGAAAATTATGTGAAGCAATATGATCCAAATATCAGGACTTTTTAAAACCTAACAAAATTTAATCTTCCAGGTGCCAAAGTAAGCCTATTTAGTGCCTTAGGCCTCTTTCACACGAGTCAACTTAGTTGATTCAACTAGTTGACTGGTTGACTCTCAACTAGTTGACTGCCCGTGTGAAGACTTTTTCAGGCCTCTTTCACACGAGTCAACTTAGTTGATTCAACTTCTCTACCCCACAATGTATTTTATCGGTATAATAAAAAAATTGTATAAGCGTGAAGTCTCACGTAAAAAGGGTTTCGTTGGTATCGTGAACATAAAATTAGTGTAAGGGGGGGGGGGGCCAAAATCTATATGTTTTTGACAAAATGAGGCGGAAAATTAAATATTACCTATACATGTTATGTCATAACACGTTATATGTTATATTTGTAATCTGCTCTTCAATACCTTTTATTTGATATCCCACTCAAAATTAAAAAAAAAAAAATATGTTTTTTTGCGTGACGAGGATTGTCCGCCATTTTGAATTTGAACAGCTGATAATATTGAGTTCTTTATATTTTTCCTGTGTGCGCGTCAAAACGATCTTTAATACTGGAAAGTTTCATGTTTATCTCTTTTGATTCAAAAGTTATTGGAACCGTACAGAGTGACAGACAGACAGACACAGGAACGAAACTCTAAAGGGTTTCTTTTTACTTTCTCATATAAAGAGAAAGTATTGTGATGGCGCGAAAATTCCATTTTGAGATTTTGATGGATTTACACGTTTATAGGTCCCCTGAGTCCAGAAAAGTGGTTTTTAAAAATGTCTGTCTGTCGTCTGTGCAGACGCCTGGAGCCTAAACTACTAGGCCGATTTCGATGAAATTTGGCATACACGTTCAGAAAAATCATACCCCGAGGTGAAATCGAGAAATTAATTTTAACTCCAAATTTGAGGGCGCTACCCCCCAAAAACTCTGAAAAAACATGAAAATAATGATTTCTCGAAAACGGTTCTGACGATTTTGATTTCCCGGGAAAAATCTAGTTCCGGAAAAATAGCTTAAAACGTGGACGGAGAGTGCCAGGGTTCGATTCCCCACCCGGGAGAAGTTATTTTTATGGCAAATTTTGATGAAATGCTCAATAATAATTAAATGTACACACGAAAATCAATGAATTGGAAACACTGGGCTAAGTGAATATGAAATTGTGTATGAGAATGTTTGTCTGAGTTGTCTAGGACCGATCTTTTTGGTTTTACCAACGAAACCCTAAAAACGTTAAATTCATTTTTTTCTGGCAATTTTTATCACCCAATCATAAGCTATTTACGTAACTTATTTTAAATAATAGGACGAGCTGTTATAGGGTGATTAGGGGAGGGTGTAATTTTGGCGCTAAAATTGCAATATTGGCGGTAAAAAACACAAAAGTCATAAAAAGTTATATATATGTATTTATAATCTACTCTTCAATAGATTTTTTGATATCCCTCTCGAAAATTAAAAGAAATAATTAAAAATTGAGCTTAGCACATTTTATTATATGTTTAAATTTTCTATATTTTTCCAATGTGAGGTCAAAAAGTTTCGCCAATATTTTAAATTTCACATACTATATTATATGAGAAATGATTAGAGGGTCAAAGTACGAAGGACATACAAACACATCGGCTTAGGGGATTCGAGGAAAATAATCTACAAAACCATAAAAAGATGAATTCTAGTCGAAAAATGTTGGTTCATGCCTTGCTATTATCTATATAATAGGGAAATAAGCGCTTTCTACAATTATATATACGAAACTACTAAGACACGAGGATAAATTATTAATAAGGATAAAGAGAAAGTAGAATTTATATCGAACAAATGTCCCAGTTGACTCAACTAAGTTGACTCGTGTGAAGGGGCTAATGCCTTGTAGTGTCTTTTTAGTTGAATCAACTAGTTAGGATGAGAAGGTGAGCGGCACATGTGCCTGGGCTCCTAGTCGCCTGGGCGGACAAGTTGACTCGTGTGAAGGGGTTCGGGCGATTCCTTAACTACCCGGCTACACTCCTTTTCAACCGCCAGTCAACTAGTTGAATCAACTAAGTTGCCTGGTGTGAAAGAGGCTGTAATCTTAATGGATCCAACCACTCAAGAATTTTAAAGTACTAATAGAAAAAAATTCCTCAAAAACCAAACTCCACCAAAATTGGTTAAAAAACATAAAAACTAAAATACAATCTGACCTTATAATGCTGACCCCTATGTGTACTGTAAGATTTATTTAATGTATAAAATGTTATGATCTAATGTAAACTGTTGTCAATGATCTTAAAAACAAACCATAATTATCTATTCTTTTTGTTTTTACAGATACCTATGGAGCTTGACCTAGCGTCACTCACGTCTGTAAGGAATTTTGCTGATGGGATTATAAAAAAATTTGACAAAATTGATGCTTTGATCAACAATGCTGGTCTCGCTGTTCCCCAATTTAAAACTACTGAAGATGGTTTAGAAATGAACATGGGTGTGAATCATTTAGGTCATTTCTTATTGACTAATCTGCTTTTGGACAAATTAAAAGATTCAGCTCCGAGCAGGTAAAAAGTAGTTTGAATTTTGTGATGTTACAGTGTTAACTGTTTTATGTTTAACTAACTCTTGGCACAACAGCTTGTGTAGGATTTAGACCCTGTCATTATTATACGAGAAAAAATGAAATCATTTTTCTTGATAGTTCTCCCCTTACAGAATGCATTTCTCCCAACATTCTAGTTATTTTTTTTATCTTCATGAAAGAACAAGGGTGGGTGTGAAGGTAGTTGCGTACAAATTCTAGGAGGCTGGTATGTGGAAATCAAGGATGAGCTTGGTATTAAGCGTGTTCACAGCCTTGCCAACACTCGTTGCTCCGATGTGGAAAAATTACTAAATGTCATTACTGTTGTATTTTTAATTTAAATCAAATTATAATTATTATTAACTACAGGAAACAGACAGAGAAAAACAAGCTCACCCTGGCGCAGGAGCTTGTTTTTCTCTGTCTGTTTCCCGTAGTTAATAATAATTATAATTTGATTTAAATTAAAAATACAACAGTAATGACATTTAGTAATTTTTCCACATCGGAGCAACGAGTGTTGGCAAGGCTGTGAACACGCTTAATACCAAGCTCATCCTTGATTTCCACATACCAGCCTCCTAGAATTTGTACGCAACTACCTTCACACCCACCCTTGTTCTTTCATGAAGATAAAAAAAAATAACTAGAATGTTGGGAGAAATGCATTCTGTAAGGGGAGAACTATCAAGAAAAATGATTTCATTTTTTCTCGTATAATAATGACAGGGTCTAAATCCTACACAAGCTGTTGTGCCAAGAGTTAGTTAAACATAAAACAGTTAACACTGTAACATCACAAAATTCAAACTACTTTTTACCTGCTCGGAGCTGAATCTTTTAATTTGTCCAAAAGCAGATTAGTCAATAAGAAATGACCTAAATGATTCACACCCATGTTCATTTCTAAACCATCTTCAGTAGTTTTAAATTGGGGAACAGCGAGACCAGCATTGTTGATCAAAGCATCAATTTTGTCAAATTTTTTTATAATCCCATCAGCAAAATTCCTTACAGACGTGAGTGACGCTAGGTCAAGCTCCATAGGTATCTGTAAAAACAAAAAGAATAGATAATTATGGTTTGTTTTTAAGATCATTGACAACAGTTTACATTAGATCATAACATTTTATACATTAAATAAATCTTACAGTACACATAGGGGTCAGCATTATAAGGTCAGATTGTATTTTAGTTTTTATGTTTTTTAACCAATTTTGGTGGAGTTTGGTTTTTGAGGAATTTTTTTCTATTAGTACTTTAAAATTCTTGAGTGGTTAGATCCATTAAGATTACAGCCTCTTTCACACCAGGCAACTTAGTTGATTCAACTAGTTGACTGGCGGTTGAAAAGGAGTGTAGCCGGGTAGCAAGTGTTAAGGAATCGCCCGAACCCCTTTACACGAGTCAACTTGTCCGCCCAGGCGACTAGGAGCCCAGGCACATGTGCCGCTCACCTTCTCATCCTAACTAGTTGATTCAACTAAAAAGACACTACAAGGCATTAGCCCCTTCACACGAGTCAACTTAGTTGAGTCAACTGGGACATTTGTTCGATATAAATTCTACTTTCTCTTTATCCTTATTAATAATTTATCCTCGTGTCTTAGTAGTTTCGTATATATAATTGTAGAAAGCGCTTATTTCCCTATTATATAGATAATAGCAAGGCATGAACCAACATTTTTCGACTAGAATTCATCTTTTTATGGTTTTGTAGATTATTTTCCTCGAATCCCCTAAGCCGATGTGTTTGTATGTCCTTCGTACTTTGACCCTCTAATCATTTCTCATATAATATAGTATGTGAAATTTAAAATATTGGCGAAACTTTTTGACCTCACATTGGAAAAATATAGAAAATTTAAACATATAATAAAATGTGCTAAGCTCAATTTTTAATTATTTCTTTTAATTTTCGAGAGGGATATCAAAAAATGAAAGCTATTGAAGAGTATAGATTATAAATATATATAACCTTTTATGACTTCTGTGTTTTTTACCGCCAATATTGCAATTTTAGCGCCAAAATTACACCCTCCCCCAACCA
>KZ652227.1:92246-103170 GCA_001010745.2 Gerris buenoi
ATATTATAAAAAGAAAAAATAAATAAATAAAACTATAAGAAAATAATGAATGGAATACAAAATACCAGTTGATTTATTTTATAGAAAAAAATTATTGTTTATTTATTTATTAATTAATATTTAAATCATAAATTGTATGGAGGAAAAAAAACTGATAATAATAAAGTAATAACTCAGCAATATGGCAGATGACAAATACACAAGATGTATGTATGTAAAATACCAAATCCCACGCATAAATTTATAGCTTTACAAACATTTTAAAACTTATAAAATTAATGCTGTTTCCTTACTAGGAAACAATCCCTTAGCATAAATGTAGGATAATGAATTATAATTAAGGATATTTTCACATTTTTTTAATTTCTAATTTTATGATAAATGGATTTCAAATAAATAAATAATGATAATTTAAAAAAAAAAACTTATGCTGGTAAATAATGATTATACCTCTTGAAAATGTTGATACTTATTTTGAAAGCCAATCCTCGATAATATTGAGTGTAGCATTGTTTCATCGAGGATCAAATAAAAAAACAAAAAAAAAAAAACAACATAATTATAATGAATATTAAATGCTGTTCTTTTTTTTAAACACACACTCCACTATTTATATTCACCTAGTAGGCAAAAATAGAATGACCAAGAGAGCAAATACAGTATTGCCTACTATAAATACACTACACACATACGTACCTATATATTTTGCTATATAATATATATTTACATACATATGTAGATTTGTATGATTAACACCGGCACAAAGAAAAAAAGTACATAATACTCAAATTTGTTTTTTTGAAATATTATCATCCATTAAGTAATACAAATACACCCTTAAAGATAAATTCGGTTTAAATAAAATTGATACAAAAGTCTATATAAAGAAATAGAGTATTTTCTGTTGTTTAGGATTTTTTCCATACTTTTTTTAAATGAAACAAAATTAAATAATAATAAATGGAAGAGGTAGGGCAGAAAGCCCTGTGCGTAGACTAGAGTACAAGAAACTGATGCAGGGATATCGCTGCATTAATATGTTGCGACCTACCTGACTGGAATTTCTTGTAACCGTATCAGAGACATAAATATAAATAGAGTTCAATATATAATGATAATATGAATAATTGTTGGGCTTGTCCAATATTGAGGGAGTACGAGGCTCATGTTACTGTCTGTCAGTTGCACGGAGCTTCTCTTCAACAGCCTCTTGTGATGCTTCAGATGAATCTGTTGCCTATAACATCCAATTAATAATATTTTATAACAAAATTGGAGACAGTCAGAAATAAGAATAAACGGCAACTCAAAACTTAAGAAGATTAAAAACAAAATATAATATTATCCAATGATGAGGACATGGATTAAAAAATACTTTCTCATACTCATTTTCCAAATATGTATTCCTCAATTATGTAAATTTCCTTAAACCATTAAGGATCATTCTGCTCATTAATAATCAAAGAGAGGGCCAATAAAGATGAAAAGATACCCGAACATTTCAATCGGGAAGATGGATACAAGCTTTTATGTCACTTTAAACAAAGGTAGGAACAGGGCCTCATGAACCTATGCCTCAGTCAGATAATATAGTTTTAATTACCTGAATATACTTCTGAACACCAACTAAAGACTTCTTAAGGGCATCAAAACTAGAGGAATACAACATCTTCTTCTTAACCTTAGCAGTGTCAGGGCACCATGACATTAGGAACAATTTCTGCTTCTTAGAAGCCTGAAAAATAAAAATAAAATACTTATAAAGAAAGCAAAGGAAACAGCATCAACAGCTTGAACTTGCAAGCTTTGATAGAGAAAAAAAAATGGTGAAATATATATATTTTCCTAGGGGGGAAATGGGCGTCAGACTTTTTTTTGTCATACATTGTTCAATGTGATCAGCTTATGGTGGTCAGAGTGCCTCCAACAACTCAATTCATTTCAATAGTTTTGACAATACATTATGCATTAGGTGTTATCATTATGATGATAAATGATTTGCAACTATGACAGAATAATCAATGACAAAAAAAATCTAAATTGAAATCAATCTAATCAACACCAGATGTCGCTGTAATCGGCTGATGAACTTGGAGGTACTTAGACCATGTGGATATCTTTTATCGTGAGTTCCACTGTGAGAGACCATTTATCATTGCTGCTGCTGCCCTAACAATTTAAAATACATAGCAATCTACAATGCGGAATTTAAATATAATAACTATTATTTAACTAAAACTAATTTCTATAACAACTTTGGACTGTGTAACAAATTGGTGTAGGTGCTAGCATTAATAATTAATCAACAACAACAAGAATTAACATGTTTATTGAGATTCAAGGGTCCTGAAATATACCTACAAAGCACCCGGTGCTTTATCTGTGGCAGCCTCTAAGGTTTGACGTGTTTCTATAAGCGTGGCGAGTTTAGTTTGTAAAAAAATGGATCAAAAATAGAGCAAAAAAGAAATAAAAAGTAATCAAATGTGTGAAATATTATCGAAGGCCTATAGTGAGTCTGCTATAAGTAAAACAAGAATTTACAAGTGGTATAAGCGTTTCCAAGATGGCACCCTGGACGCCCCAGCACATCAACAACCGACAAAAAGTCTAAGAAATGTCCGTTGATTGATTAGGAATTATGATGTTTGCAGGCACGTATACGCCTTAGTGGAGGCGAATTATAGCCAAAGGTTTATGTAGATGAAAAAAAGTTTATGACTTTATTTAAATCAGCAATGTAATACCGTGATTTTGCACACTACATTAAAGTATACAATTTGTATTACTGAAAGACACTAAGGCAGTGGTTCCCAACCTGTGACAAGGGCCAAGTGACCCAGGTCACTTGGCTTTTATAAAAAGGCGTCGCCAAACGAAAAAGGTTGGGAACCACTGCACTAAGGGATGTTCCAGGGTGGCACATCTAGGGCTCAATCAAAATTTGATTCTAATTCTTTGCTAACAAACGAAAATAACCGAACCCATAAAAACACTTTAACCTTAGTGGCTGTCACAGATAAAAAACAAAGAATACAGTTGAAAATTTTATCACACTTTAGAGGCATGTATACCACATTTAAAAAAAAAAATTGACAATCAGACCTTCAAAATTTCTGTTATTTTCATAACACACCTCGTATATACTTAATTAATTGCAGACTGAGTAGAAAACGTTTTTAAAATCTTGTTTACTTAGAGAATCTATATTAAAGTGCTTACTTCTGATGTGCCTTGACACTGATGAGAATATTCAAAATCGTACAAGCCATATCGACATTCACCAGTACCACCCTTCTGCAAATCGTCTAGGAACTGTTCGTAGGCAGCTTCTCTATCTCCTGTAAAAAGAACAAACAACAAATAATTAATTCCATTGCAAACAATAAAAAAAAATTAAAACAATAAAACTAATCTCTTGTCATAATATAGTCCAGTCAAATTAGATGAAAAAACGGGGAAACTTTGCAAAAAATCCCAAAGTTTTGGAAAGTGGCTTAAAATGTTCGTATGAGTTTCCTGTCTAACATACTGGAAGTCCCCGAAGGTGAGGGGGGAACTCGCCCCCCCAAGGGGGGGGCAATAGGTACTTTTTTGGCTTTTTATCAAATATCTTTAAAAGTATTGACATTAGGCGAATTATGGTTATGTAAAAATTTGTTCTTCATTAAATTTCCAATAAAAATAGTCCTTTAAACTTTTTGCTATCTCCAACTGTTTTTGAGTTACAAGCGCTCAAAATTATGTAATAAAAAATAAAGTAGGATTAGGGGACTAAACTGGTTTAGGTTCATTTTTATAAAATACAATTTTCTATTTTGACGTACAGAGTTGTACTTCTGGCTTCGCATGACTCACCCATCCCTATGAACTTTTCTAGTTGATTTACATTCTAGCTTTTTCGGCACTGAAGATGGCCTTATAGAGGCCGAAAGCCGCTTTGTATTAAACAAAAAAATTTTGCGTGGAGAGACTGTTTCTTATTCTTTTAATGATGAACTCCACTAACGCTCCATATCCTGTCGTACAGAGTTGTAGTTGGACGTAAAAAGAAGACAATTATCTTTACTACAACTTTGTTCCTTATGACTTTTTTCATAGGTTAACTGTTTTACCCCCATATTCGCCCCGACACGAGAGCAATACTTAAAATTTCCATTTATTGAAAAAAAAAATCAATTTTTAAAGTGACATACAGAGGACGTACAGAGTTGCCGTTACACTTAAATTGTTGTAAATTTATTGCACTCAATAACTAGTAGAAAATATTAACATCGAGCAACGCATAGTTTACGAGCTATATAGCAACAACTAAATTTTTTTCAGTTTTTCACATATTTCAAAATAATTGGGGGGGTCTAGGAAGTGGGGGTAGAAATGAAAAATTTGGAAGGGGGAGTCAAAAATATATGGAAAAATAAATAAATTGTGGCTTAAGGTCAGAAATCCCTAATAAAAGACTTCTTTTGCCCCCCAATCCTACTTTATTTTTTATTACATAACTTTGAGAAGCGCTTGTAACTCAAAAACGGTTGGAGATAGAAAAAAAGTTTAAAGGACTATTTTTATTGAAAATTTAATGAAGAACAAATTTTTACACAACCATAATTCGCCTAATGTCAATACTTTTAAAGATATTTGGTAAAAAGCCAAAAAAAGTACCTATTGCATAATTAGTTAATTATGTGTCATTTGAATTCGGACTGTTTGTGGAAGAAAAATATGTAGTTATTTAAAATTGTACCTAATTTAGTTTTCAAAAATTAAAAATCTTACTGAGAGATGTTGGCATAAAATTGTCAATGACTTCTCTTTCGGTTCAGCGTATAGCATTAGGGAATCCAATCCCAGGATCCCGAGCCAATTTAAAACTAAGGAAATCCCGGGATTGTAAAGTAACAATCCCGGGATTTCGGGATTTGAAAATTTTTCATTTCAAGATATTTTGGATGGTACAAGTAGTGTTATTAATTTCTAAGTAGTAAACTAAATTAACAATCAAACAAATGAATTGAATAAACAATAATATTATTCAGGAAGACAAATGCACTTAGTAGCGTATTAAGAGTACACAGACTTCTGAGATTTGTTGACTGTGCAGTGTGGACTGAAGGAATTATTAAGAGAGAGGAAAGTATTTATCCAGCTCCAGCCAGCTACACTAACATACATTTTAAATCAAGAAATTGAGAAAAAATTTGAAAACTGTTGTAAAAACTGTTGGAAAAAGTATGAACCTAGAGTACAGACGAAAACTGACCTTCTAAGTATCATAAGAAAAGAAATGGCTTAATTGTGTTAAGTTTTGTAAATTTAAATAATTTTAAAACCAAAACAGCATATTTTTTAAGAACATTTTAAGTATGCAGTTTTGATTGTTGCTAAAACGTATTACGGGATGATTAGTTGTTTTCATTAAGTACATTTTTTGCTTCTTTAGTGTGATTGATTAATGTTTATCAATTTTTTTTAAAAATAAAAGATATGCTAAATAAATATGGCTTATTTTGTTATAATAATAATTAAATAAACTAGGGGGATCCGCCCCTACTCGCTTCGCTCATCAACCCCCTCCCCCAAAGGGGGGAGTATTAGAATGGGGGAGTAGTATTCTAGAGTGTTAGAATTATTTTGTCTATTTACTATAAGAACCGGGGAAATGCGCAATCCGCTGTAATAGTTTTTGCTCTTAAAAATAAAGATGTTACCTGGGAACAAAAATATTTTAGATTCTAGACCTTAAGTTTCACTTTTAATGCGTGAGAGCCTCACACATATTTCATTATTTGTTACCAACAAAAATAATGGTTTGTTTTTATTTTATGGGGTTCAAATATATATAATAACTTATGTAAATAAAACATATCTAAATAGTGACCGACAATTTGATCAAAACTAAAGTTATAATTATTAACATTACATTTTTGATAGACTTCAAATAGATATAATAACTCATCTAAATAGTGACCGAGACTTTTATCAAAACTAAACATAATTATTAAGATAACATTTCTGATTTACTACCGATAAAAGTAAAGGTTTGTATATTGATTTATTAATCTTTAAATAGATTTAATAACTTATCAAAATAGTAGCCGACAATTTTATTAACATTATATTTTTGAATTGTTGTGTATTGAAAGCTGTCACTTTTTGATTAAGGCATGTAAACAAACAATGCGCTTTCTTTATTAAACCGTCCCGTGTTTTGTTTATTGCCTCGGGAATAACAGTTCTACCTGTCATTCCGCTCAGCTCGTCTATTAGACTATACTATGAGAACCTCCTCTTTCTCCCCCCGAGAACCTCCCCCTAACCCCTCTTTTCTCTATCGCACTCTTACAAACAGTTAAATTATATTTCACTCTCACTGAACTTGTTTGTTTACAAAACTTTTTTAATAATATAGATAGATGATAATACATCATAACTGCATGCCGAGATTTGTTTTTACGGTCCTGAAATCCCGGGATCGAAAATTTGGTCCAGGATTGGATTCCCTACATAGCATTAAAATGCATTGGCATTGTAAGTCAGTCAAACTTATTCTTTAAGCAGTTAAATGTGGCAGCTAGCTACATTTTTAGTCACAGTCACCAAATGACAAGGGTCCATGGTGCAGATAAAGTAATCTATAAATTAATAATAACAACTAGTAATGCTCCACATCAAATATTTATTTTAACAATGCATTTGTGATGGGTGAAATTAGTACATCAACCTGATTTATAAGCCCTGCAAATACCACCCATTAATATCAGAAGTGCCATTTGCCTCATGTTCTTTTAAATCAAATTATAATTATTATTAACAACAGGAGACAAATAGACTACACAGTGTCGAGCCACGACCCTCTAGTCTATATCTCATGTTCTTTAGCATGATCCTCCAAAGACCTTGCATAAGGAGTCAAGGCTTGAAGTCGATCAAAATTAGCACTTGCTGAAATTTTCCCACAAAATAAAAATAATCCTCTTTTAATTTAATGTTGTCCAATTATTTCTATATTATTTAACTATACATCTATTTTTTTAAACTGAACTATTGATACTCACCGACAGTTTCTACATCTATTTGCCTCTCATCCTTAATGAAAAAGACAACATATCGGTATTTCTTATCTTTTTTAATTTCTTCATATGTGGTTTTACACGCATCTGACACTGTAACGCCAGAAGCCTGAAACAAAAAAAAAATAATAATAATAATAATAAAATATAAAATTAATATAGAGAATTTAAATTACTTAAAAGTGAAAAAATTAACATAATATTTACTACTCATTCACTTAACTAAAGGAATTTTACAAAAAATCAAAATGTCATCATAAAACTGCATAACAAGAATTTTAAAGGTAGTAGTAATAAGAGATCCTTAAATAGGCAGTAAATATGCAGAGAGGCCTTGTCCTGAAAGATGTTCCTTAGATGGAACTATCATACTCAGCCACTTCAACTATATCTAGGTTAGTGCCATATCAAGAAGTTCAATGATATCACTCAACTGTGTCTCATGTCCTTTACAATTCTTATAAACAGGAATTAAATTTACCCTTTCGTCAAGGTTTGTAGTCAACTCTAAATTTGACTTTCAACTTTTAATTTGATTAAAATAATTAATATAAAAATACCATTTTTGATAACTGGTCTTATTTGCAACTCCCCCCCCCCCTTTTTTTGGTTTCTGCATTCTTCACCTTAATTATTCCCATGATCAAAATTTGGGGAAGTTTGAAAGACGGGAAGTGGTTCAAAATTGGAGTAATAGGTGTGCCATGAAACTTAAAAAGCAAAGAAATATGACGCCATATTTTTTTATTTTTTTTTGTTTCTGTATTCTTCACCTTAGTTGTTTCTATGTGCAAAATTTGGGGAAGATTTAAAGACGGGAAGTGGTTCAAAATTATGGTAATAGGTGTGCAATGAAACATAAAAAGCAAAGTAATATAAGACCGGTAAAAAGATCTCATTTTTTTAAAAAAATAAAATCATTTTTTAACATGTTTATCCCATCCCGAGTTTTTACACTAATCAGTCAACAGTTTTTGCCGATAAATCAATAAATTAAAAAAAATTGGAAACAACAACGACCAGTGGCAGCAGTGGCGTAGCTAGCTCTGATAGCGCCCAAGATAAAAAAACGCGCCCCTTACTTAATTAGCGCCCTTTTCTTAATCCATTAATCCATTTACTTGATAATGTAAATAAATATTATTATTGAGTAACAATGAGTTGTAACAAATAAGAATTTAATAAGTAGCTCAGGGAATCTTGAGAAAATTATTAAAAAAATAGTAAAATTAGTGTAGACTTATAAAAATTAATATAATAATAATTGAAGGAAAAATAGTATAATTTTTATAATTTCCTTTAGGAACTTAAGCTTAACTTTTGTAATAAGCACATAAGTATCAACATGCTGTGACAAAAATATTAGGAAACTAATTTTTATTAAAGGAACGAGTTAGGAAATTGAAATAATATGGTAGGTCAAAATGAACACATTAAAATACACATAGCATTTAGTTTAAGATTATACTTAATAACTAAAAAATCGGTATAGTTAACATAAACATAATAATGCTAAAATACAGAGTGACCCACAATAAAATGTCATAACAAAAATGAGATGTAACAAATAAGAATTTAATAAGTAGCTCAGGGAATCTTGAGAAAATTATTAAAAAAATAGTAAAATTAGTGTAGACTTATAAAAATTAATATAATAATAATTGAAGGGAAAATATTAAAAAATTTATAATTTCCTTGAGGAACTTAAGCAATAACATGCTTAAAAATAACCTTAAGAAACTTTTGTAATAAGCACATAAGTATCAACATGCTGTGACAAAAATATTAGGAAACTAATTTTTATTAAAGGAACGAGTTAGGAAATTGAAATAATATGGTAGGTCAAAATGAACACATTAAAATACACATAGCATTTAGTTTAAGATTATACTTAATAACTAAAAAATCGGTATAGTTAACATAACAAACTTCACAAAAATTAAATAATGCTAAAATACCGAGTGACCCACGATAAAATGTCATAACGAAACTCGAAATTGGCGTATTCTATGGGACAAATGCAACAAAAAATGTCGAGTAAGCGTATGCCAATTTCTCACTAGTTCTCGAGATATCGATATACATATTTCTATTTTTAAAGTGATAAAATAAATAAAAAAAAAATGCGAAATATCTCAAAACTAAATGAAATAGACAAATCGGGCTAAGGAACAATTTTAAAGAGCATAAAAATCCTATATTATAGTGGATTGAATGTGCAACAAATTCTTGTACATATGCAAAAAAAGGTTTACCCGAACAAAACCACAACACTTTGACTTCAGGTTCTTACAGGAAATTTGACGCTGAACATAAGAGGTCCTATAAACGTCGGCCTGGAAAAGCTTCGTTTTCGAGATGTTTGCAAAACATACACCACTTTTGGGTATTTAGCCTTACAATTCCTTCCTACGCTATTTACCATAATACTCCTTGAAGCAAATCTTGTAGAGAGTATAATTATACTAATTTTAGCTCTCTACATCAAATCAGGGACGTAGAATTTCGACATTTCGCAGAAAATCAGGGGTTTGTTGTTCAGTGCTGGGATTGATATCAGTCACAGTCAACGAAAAATTATTTTCTCTACACATTAAGGTTTTCTTTAAGGTGTTTTATGATCAGAAGCCGAGTATTCAAGAATTTGAAAAATAAACGTCCAGCAATTATGTGTTTTTATTGCGAATACCTCCAAAACAAAGCTGCTGCGGATGCATTTTAAAAGGAACTTTTTTTTGAGGGTCAAATTTCCTATAAGAACCCCAAGTTTTGTGGTTTTATTCGATGAAACCTTTTTTGCATTTGTAGAAGAATTGGATAAATGAATGATTCTAAATTGTTTTTATTTATGTTTTTTTTTAAATTTGAAATGGGCATATGCTTACTCGACATTTTTGTTGTATTTGACACCCATAGAATCCACCAGTTTAATCATGAATTATGACATTTTATCGCGGGTCAACCTGTATACATACATAAAAATAATAATAATAATTTTGTAAAAAACAAATGACCTTTAAAGTTTAAGGAAACTTTTTTTCACCCGCTTTAATAATATGTGCAAAATTATCAATTATATCGTAAAAATCTAATGTCCGTGCAGTCAAAATGTCGATATTGAGCTTCGTAAAGAAGTTTTTAATAATATGTGCAAAATGATCAATTTATTTCCCAACATCTTCTGCCCCACCCTAATCACTATTTTAGCAAAACCTTGTTGTTTCTTAGGTTTTTTTTTTCTTTTTTTAAATTTACTTACATAAAAAATATATTTGACGAAATATATATTATTATTTATTTGTTCTATTAATATTATTATTATTTATTTATTTATTTAATTAATATTATTATACCTAATTATTATTTATTTATTAATTCTTTTTTTTTCACTTTCTCTCTTTTTCAAACTTATTTTTTCTTCTCCAATTTTGCACCCCTTCAAGCCTGCGCCCGCCCGCGGCCGCGGGCGCTGCGGCCAGATAGCTACGCCCCTGGGTCGGGTACAAAATAAAATTCTTTATAAAAAGTATATTCTATGTTTCCTGGAGTTGAAATACTAGTTACTGGCAGTACTTCAGAATGTGTGGAACAAATTAAGAACAAAGTTTTTGAATATTTATTTAAATTTACAATTGAAAATTGCACTCAAACCTGAGGATGTAGGCCAGTTACAGTAACACTCTTGTAAAATTACCATGATTTTTCGTCTTCTTTTTTTATATAGTAATAAATCGTAAATATTTGGTGGCCTTAAAGTTAATAATTAGTTTCTATTCATTAATTGGCAGCTAATTGGTGCATTAAACTTCTTTTTTTTAAGACAGTCATCCTAAAATTGTGAAGGAACAGTAAAA
>KZ652227.1:103756-137058 GCA_001010745.2 Gerris buenoi
TATTATTCTTTAATTTATATTAATTAAGTTAGAATGAAACACGTTTTTTATTCTTTGAAACCTTTAAAAATAGCATTATAGTTTTTATTAATATTGCAAGAGTCAGTCTTAAAATTAACAGTGTTTTTATTTTTGAATGTAAAGAAAGCTTCCATAATGCGTCTTTTTTTAACATTATTTTCATAGGCCATGATTTTGGTGTTATCAAATGCGAAATTATGTCCAGTATTAATTTAATTTTAATTTTTTAAAATTAAATTAAAAAATTTTGTTTAAATTAAATTTTAATTTAATTTTTCATTTAATTTTAAACGGCAGAGATTTCGCAGTAAGGTAGATAAAGTGCTCTAATGAACTTATACTATGGTCTGTCCCACCGATTCATCGAAATTTGGCTCAAACCTTTTACATTTAAATATTTAGCAGTTTGACAACAAACATAATAATCAGCCCAGCCATTTAAAGATGGCAGCCAATTACAAGTTTGTTGTTTGTATAGCTATAACTTTTGAAACTGTTTATTATAATAATGAAAAACAAAAGCCTTAAAGTGAATTTTTATACAAATAAGCATATTCTTACAAAATATGCAAAAGCATAAAAAAAACCTTTTAAAACAGATTTTTGACATTAAAAGTCGAGAAGTACATGAAAAAAATCATATATTTGTACTCAGGGCGTCCTCCTCTTTCATTAAACACCCCATTAGAAACATTTCCATTAAAAAATGTCAACCCCTCAGTGGCGTAAAAATTTGGGGGCCCCCAAATCCAATGTACTAATGTTGATAGAGCCAACTACATAGAGTCATACGTCTATACCGTTGTCAGGGGGCCCCAATAAGTTCTGAACTTTCATTAAATTTCTTTGGTGAGGGGCCCCAAAAAAGTTCTTGCGGGGGGGGGGAATGCCCTAGCTACGCCACTGCAACCCCTTGTTCCTTCCATTCAAATTTTAGTGATGGGTACTTTATGAGATGGTCCTCTTTGTGTCTATAGACTCTATTAAAACTGATTTCGTCCTTTCTAAGAATACGGGTCCACCCATTTGGAAGAAAAAAAATTGCAAATATAGAAGGGTAATTATATTAAGTAAGAATGAGATAAGGAGGTGATTAGGAAAGGAATGCAGTATTTACGTTTCAAGGCTAAAGAAGGGAAAATGCCCGGTTTCAGGGATAGATACAGTTCTCACCCATAAGATATCTAATGGCTTCTCATTTACCTACAGATGAAGAAACCAATATCATAAAACCTCACTAACAACAGATATCTAAAGAAGATATGATATATATGTGTGTGTGTGTGTGTGTGTGTGTGTGTGTGTATGTGTATATAATATAAACTATTAAAATTATAATGCAAATATGTAGTAGTAAAATTAAAACTAAATTCCGTGTATTGCTATAGTAAATATTACAGCACCCAAAAATACACGAATGTCCATAATAGTCAGAAACCCCGAAGTAATGTAAGAAAGTAAATTTATTTTTAAAGCGGGTAATGACTACTAACATTTATACTAAATAACAAATTACTAATTATGATATTCTTGGCTCTTAAATAACATTTATATAACCGAGTTAAGTCCCGTCGACGCCGACGACACGCACCTCGAAATGAATTGTTATTGCTAAGCTAAGGGAACCACATTTATTCCAATAAAAATAAACGTTTGTTTTGATTTGGATTTATTGGTCTTTAAGTAGATAAAACCTAATACACATCTAAATAAATATCTAAATTATTAATTTTACTTGTTTTTATAAATGCAAAATTAAGCCCGTTGCCGTTGCCACGGCCTTAAACAGCTCGTTAAATATAAAAAAACTTAGCTATATTAACTAAATGTTGAGTGAAAACAAGGAAATCAATGAGAAGCATCGAGCATGGTTATTAAAATATAGTTTGAGTTTGAAGATAAAGCAGCTAACAAGGCATATGATAAAGAAATCCCCTGTTAATAAGATTTTTTTTTTAGTAAAATTTGTGTTAATCACAAAATTATTATCAGTCACTTGATAATTGCATTGTTTTTTCTTACTGATAAATAAAATATATAAAGTATTTATAAACTCTGATGTTATCAAGATTTCCCCGGTAAATTTAATTAAAAGATAATTTTAAGATTAGGGATTTCTATAAATGGTTTTAAGAAAATGTGAAAAGAGCAGGAGTTTGTCCAAAGACAAAGGGGAAGCGAGTCTTGAGTAATAAAATAATGTTATAATCATGTCGCGAGATAATGCTAACAGGTGCTTGCTTCACTGAGTGAGGTGGCGGCGAGCTGACTCACAGCCTAGGAGTACTGACTCAGTCAGAAATCAAGGTTTGGGTCCCCCCCCCCCCTCATCACGGGGTCTCACCTCTAAACGACAATACTAACACCAGATATCGAGATATCCTGTAGCAACCGGCAGTTCAACACAAGCCTTCCGTCCAGGCGAGACAATTATATTTTGTAATAAAAAAGAGAGGGAGATACTTCCACTATACATCCTTAAAAACCCAAATGTTCTTAAGTTTTGCGGTTGCTTGGGCAGGTAGGTTCCTAAAAGAAGATCTCAAACCACACCAAATATTAGAGGCCAATGTCTTTAATAGAATCGAAAAATCCAGTGAATGGCTGTAAAAATAACTTGATAAATTAGAAAAAATCTAACAATTACTTTGCTACATATACAAAGCTTCTCTTTGTTTTTGTTTTCTTTTATCAATCGATCATTTATTTCCTGACTAAAAGGATAAATTATGCACTTTTCTAAATAACATTTTTTGCTACCATCAAAAATAAGATTAGTTTACTCTGGGTCATATTTTATAGTTTTCAAAAAACAACTGGTGTGGCCACCCTGTACACAAAATCAAGCAAATTTTCTTAAAGAGGTTTAAGATCAAGCAGGAGATTTTATAAAGAAGGACTTTTTTTCGAAAACCCAAAAATAAGAAAAAATTTCCTCTCATACTCTATCTATCTTGGGACACTCTATATGCATAATATAAACCAATAATCATTAGCAGCTTTCATTTGATAAAAAAAAATATTTGTGTTTTTCACATGTTAGCGAATTGTGCATGCGCATATTAAATTTGTAACTTCTCTATATTATTCTTATGTGTGGACCAATAAGTTACGTCAGTGTTTTAAATTTTAACTGTTTACGGTTTGGGAAATATGAACAACAAAAAAAAATACTGACATATCACCCTCGGCATAAGGGCTGTGAGAAGGATATTCGAAACCCTAAAAATAGATATTTATACGAGTACATAGTAATTTATAACTACGTTTCATATCGTGCTCAGTAATTATTTATATTCCTACAAGGTAAAATCTTTAAGTTGGGAAAATGTTAAAAACTTAAATAAACAGATATAAAACTGAAGTTTGTTTAAACCGTAATAACCACGTTTATTTCAGACAACATCCTATTGAAATTTTATTAATTTTTTTTGTTCTATAATTTTATCATTTAAAGTAAATTTTATAAATAATTAAGTTTGTCAGTCTTAAAATTTTATTTTAAAATCTTTAGGATAAGGCGAAAACAAAACGACGATTATACCCTAGCGTAGCCCAAGTTAAATTAGTAAACCGCTTTCATTATAAATATTCTACTTGTAAATTTCTTAAATGAAAATGAAGTTGGCAGAGAAATCTAACGGTAAACTGTACCAAGTAGTTACATGGAAAAATCAAGTTGAAGAGTAGACTCTATTCAGAGCAAAGAGAGGAAAAAATAAAAATAATAATACTGTGTGACGAGATAATCAAGTTGCATCACGTTCTAGCACCGCTTAGAATGGATAGATACAATATATTAATATTATCATAATGAACAGGAACATTCGGCCAAAGGATAAGGTAATAATGCATATTTTAATATACCGAATTTAAACAACTTAAGTCTGCAGATAAGAATTAATGATTTAAAAAAAAAAAATCTACAACAATGTATACTATAACTAGGTAGTATCTAGTATTTGTATACATAAGGGACATAATATGTATATAGTTAGCGGTAAAACTGAAGAATATGAGACAGCCTATAGAAAAAATGGCGGGGCCTCACTCTAACGTATTTTTTTGATAATGGGATATCAACTCTCCTATGAACAAATCATGCATATATAATTTCTCAAATGTTTAAAACATAAAAATATAGTACAAAGGAATATTATGCCTTAAGTGTATAAATTAAGCTAAGTTGTGCCGCCAAGCGATTCTCAACCGTATAATCTCCTTCAGTTAAGCCTAGTTGGCTATTACAGGTAGGATGGCCTACTACCTAAAATTAACTTGATCTCTTAAAGGTATGCATCTTATCTTGGTAGACCACAAAATGATTGCCACTACTACACTACGCTAGACTAACAATATATTGAACATGATTAAAGACTGTATTCCTCCCCCCCCCCTTATGAGTACTTAGTAGCAAAATGAAAATAAAAAATATAATTTTACAAAATCACTTTACGTTGAGGTTTATCGTTTAAATTAAGCGCTACAAGATAACCTTTGGGCCAACTAACCGACCTAACTGTATTCTAAACCATGTTGAAGCGGACGCAACCGCACCGGTCGAACGCTAAATAAACCTAAGGTTTACGAAGGCGGTCAGCTGTTTAGATGGTCTTTCCGGAAACACAGGCTACTTCCGTGGCTAGTGATTCCGAACACACTTCTAATTATAATTCTATTATGTTTTTCTGTTTGCTTGTTTCTTTGACAACTTTTTTTACTATTTGCTAGTTTTAGGGAATCAACACTGATATAACATTATGTTACATCAGATGTTGTAATAGGTCAGTAACCCTTGGTCCAAAATCTTATCAACTATTCGAGGCCGAGGCAGTTGATTAGTAATAAGTTAAAATGAACGTAAATTACTAAATTCTTGCAAAAAGTATATAAGTAATCAAAGAGGTCTGAGAGTTCATTAAATATCTGTTGACTGCTTCCTTTGTATCAAATTGAACAACGACTAATAGGAATTGCTTGGGTGTTTTACTGAGTTTGATTAGGTTGAGCATAGATATCAAAATAAAATCAAAATTTAAATCCAGATCAAATATTAAAACGGAAACGTTCTATACCACAATAACACGGAAATATCTAGTCCTGGCTGCCTCTCAATCTGGCAAGGACAGAATTTCACACAAAATCCCCTTGTCCAAAAAAAGGACATCAAGCCAGTTCAAGAGATCTAACGTTGCAGTGGCGGAAGGACTGGAAAGCAAGATCAGTATGGTGGGGGTTAACAGAGAAGTGAAATCAAACTCCATATATAGTAAGAAATGTCTGGTGGTTAGTAGTATACAGGAGAGTTAGGTTAGTATTAGTGAAGAAGGAAACGACGGTGCCTAGACGGTCCCCCACCAAGAACCCTGGCACGGTATCACGCTATAAACTAACTAGACCCCTGGGTGATTCATGCACCCAGGCCAACAAATACGCTCACAGAATAACCACACTGCCCAGGGGGAAAATTTAGGAGAGCCTAGCTAGCTACTCGTATCGATTTTCCCTCTTACCTGATTAATGTTTTAATAAAAGAAAAACATACAATTATAGACAACAAAGAATGAATCATATCACGACTGCACTATGCAGAATGTAGTATTCTTATACTTACTTATCAGGCTACCAAATATAAATATACTTTTTTTTTTTTTTAAACGAGAGTCTGAAGTTAAACTTATAGAGGAGATCCAATTTGGAAGTTATGTTTCTTCCCCCCCCCCCCTTAGAATCTTGGATATCTCATTTTCCAACTAATCTTGCCACCACCCCTCAACTTCACGATTTTAAAAACATGGGAACGAAACAGAAACAAAAACATCAGAAGATATATAAAATGGTACTATAGTTTATGGTTAAACAAATTAACAAGGATGGAGGTCTTTTAGAAATAGACTTAGAGCCGATGGAAGACCACGTTTAGATTTACTTTACACCCCCTGGTGAAGGAAGCGCGTGGGTTCACAGAGGGGCGGGGCCCTTGGGTGTAAAAATAAACCACCACACCAAGCACTGGGTCTCGTCGTATGGATGTCATGTGTGCTTTCAAGAGCTGTTACCACAGTCGATATCTATCGACACTTTCCATGGACGCTAGAAAAAGAAGGGGTGGAGTCAACAAAAGCTCCCTCAATAAATTTGTACCATTAGGATGAAGTATATCCGTTTACAAGCTTATGATACTTGATTCTGCCCTTTATAGCAGATGCCCAGTACTTATTTCATTTTTTGTTTAAACATGTCTGTTTTGCAAATTAACATTAGAAAAATATAATTCATAATTACTTTAGTCAATGAATTACAAAAAGAAATGAACAATAAAGCGGTGGTATTGTTCTAAATGAATTACTGTGGCTTAACAACCAATCATTTTTTAAATGCAAATAAATTTAATAATAATAATAATAATTATTATTATTATAACCTATTATGATTATATAAATTTGTATGTGGTAGTAAAAATTCTTAATGCAGCACAACTATATCTGTCAAAATATTCGACTATCGTGAACAATTTTTATTACATTGTAATTGAAAAAATATATTATAATTACTTAATTAAAATTTTATTTGTTTCTTACAACTGATTCATCGTTAAATTACAAAAAAGTGAAGAGGCCATGTTTGACACCTAATGCAAAGGCTTGGATGATAGGGAGTGAAAAGAAGGGTGAGAAAATGAGACAGGGGGACGGAGACCTATCACTGTTAATAGACACCCAAGATCAATGCCCGTTATCACATGGCCTATGTCACTACTTAATAAAACCATTAAAAATAAATGATAATTACAACCAATTTAAATCGGCACTCTTTTATTACACAACCAAACCGCTTTAATTATCACCAATTAAATTTTCGGTGCAGATAAAAAACAAAATTCAGCCAATAACTAAACAAGACATTAAAAAATAAAACCATATGGTCTCACAACCTCAGATAAAAATAGAAAATCTTTTCAAAATAAAAATAGAAAAGCGGAGAATGAGAAAATATATATATATATTTTGGCGATAGTTGACTTCTTTTAATAGTCCAGGCATTCTTTTTCATAGAAAAAGAATAAAATCAAAACATTTAATAGAAAAAAAAAAACAAATTAAGAAGACACATAGACAACGCTCTATTATTATTTTTTTCTTACTTTCTCATATACGAAGTTTATATAACGGGAAAGTATTGTGATAGAGCAAAAATTCTTTTTTAATGGATTTTCACGTTTCGAGGTCCATTTAATCCCTAAGAGGACAATAAAACAATTCTGTCTATAGTAACGAGTACAGCCTACTGGACCGATTTCGATGAAATTTTGCATTCATATTCAGAAATAGTAACCTGACCTGAGGTGAATTCGAGATATTAATTTTAGCTCTAATTGGGGATAAGCTACTTCCCAAACCCCCGAAAAAAAACTCGAAAATGTAAAACCTAGTTCTTTTAAATACGATTCTGTCGTTTCCCCGAGAAAATCCACTTCCTGAGAAAAAAAAATAAAAACAGCGCAAAGGGTGAAAACTTTAGTTAGGTTAAGAGTTAGTTATTTTGATTAAATTTTCAATAATAATTAAAAATGTAGCAAAGAAAACATGAAAAAACTAACAAATGGAAAACACTGAACCAAGTAACTATGTACCTGCTCGGTTAGTGATCAAGTTTAGTACGAGATTTAGGACAGATTTTTTATTAAGTAGTTTCCACCATCAATCCGTAAGTTCCGCAGTCAGTTGAACTAACGCATTCCTACACATTTTTACAGTCCAAACGCAGTGCAAATATTCTGAAGTGTCGACCAATCCGTCCCTAAGATACCTTTTCGAGTTTTTGGGAGGGAACATTGCTTTTTCCCTCAAAATATGCGACGTATAAAAACATCGGTTTTATTGTTTTTGTTTTTTTCTTTTTTCAAAGAATAACTAAGATTTTTTCGTTCTTTAGTTACAAAAAAGAGGGGAGAGCGGGAGTACCCGGCACAAAGGTGAATTGGTACAAAAACAAAACCAAATATATATTTTACTCAGGGTGTCTTTTTATGGTCCGTAGGCAAAAGCCAAGGACTTTTTTATTTTTATTGGCAAAATACGTTTTTTTTTTTTATAATTATGGTCTTTTCAATGTATTTATATGTTTACAGTTCGGTTTAGCGGCAATAAAATACATCATCAGAAGTTTGTTAATGTGTTTTGAGAATATCAGACCCATAAAATATTTCAAAGTAGGCTTTTTAGCATTTTAAAAAACACCATCAATAGGGGTACTACTTAAACAATGTGTAGCCTACTATACGGACCCTCGCTGTTTGCTTACTAGCACACACTTGACCTGTTTATTTATCCTCTAACACCACACATGATGCATTTCCATTATAAAATGTCAACCCTTAGTTTTTGAGGGATGATTTTTTGGAGCTTTCCTCTAGCTTCCCTATGATAGGGCCAAGTTTCAAATTTTTGTTTATTAGATACTTTCAGAGATCAGGTACGTTACATTTATTAATTAATTATTAATTATTTAGTAATTAATTTTATTTATTAATTAAACATCAGAAGATATATAAAATGGTACTATAGTTTATGGTTAAACAAATTAACAAGGATGGAGGTCTTTTAGAAATAGACCACTACTACACTACGCTAGACTAACAATATATTGAACATGATTATTAGATGTTTAAACTAGCGTATGTTGACAACTATTAATACAAAATTGTGTTTATTTCCCNTCAGCATTAAGGGTCTACCGCCCTTCGAGGTTAGGAAAAACAGTAAAATTCAAATTACTCTGGTTCTAAGCAAGATATACAATGTTTCACTACAATGTTTCACACAATACAACGAGTTTCACCGTTGTACTAAAATGGCGCCTGTACTATTTATCATAGGAAGTTGAAATAGGGCTCAAATTGTGCAGAATTAAAATTAGGAATGAAGCCTGTGATTAGATTTTTGATATCTTGCTTAGAACCAGAGTTATTTGAGTTTTACTGTTTTTCCTAACCTCAAATGGCGGTAGAGCCTTAATCAATAAATAAAATTAATAGAATAATTAATAAAAACAGCATATAATTGATTCATTATACTTATAAAAAACCTACTTTGACCAATACCATTGGTTATCTACAAATTTATTGATACTGCTGCGGTTATAGATCGAGCTAAATTGTTAGTTATAGGAATCAAATAAAATTAGAAAACACATACGCGTTTTTGTAGTAAATAATTCATAATTCAAGTCTTTAACAATATCAAGGAATAAGCTAAATTTATAAGTTCGATCAAATATATATTTTTGCTTCCGAGCTTACGGAAGGAAACGGATGTTTTCACTTTTGAGAACGAATAATTTTTTGTCTCCTATTTTAAAAATTTCAAGAGAGAAATTCGTTTCAGACATTAGGGAACATTTTTGGTTCCGTGTCTGTCGGTCTGTGTGTCCGCAAATTATGAAACGTGCGACGATAACTTGAGTAAATATCAACCGATTTTGATGAAATGAGGTAGACGTGTTCATTTTACCAGGACGAGTACGTTGGACAACGTTATCCGTTCAAGCATTCACGCGCAACGATCGCGTAAAAATGAACTTTATATTTAAAATAGGAATGTTAGGTCGGAAAAAAATCAAACTTTATCTATTCAATGAGATATTTAATACAATTTTTTAGTAAATCCAACAGCGACACCCCTCTGAAGTGTTAAAGATTGCTAAAAACTGTTAATATTTTTTACTCAATAAACAATAATAAAGAAATACATAGTTAATGTTAATATAACAATAAAGTGCATGATAAGATGCGAGGAAGCTATGTGCCACACTAATTGGCAGTCTATTTGTTCATATGATTTTTAAGTTTAGTTTTCACTATATCATAAGTAATTAAAAATAAACTAAAAACAACCGAAACACCCCACCGTTTTTTGAAAACTGCTAAAATTGTAATTCAATAACATTTTTATCTTGGATTTAAATTAAAAAAAAGAAAGAAAGAATAATATACAACAAAAAGAATCTGAAGAACCCAGAAGTTAAAACTCGAATGAAATCAACTTAAGAACTACATACAAGGAAATGAATGGGGGAAAAAGTATTTCCCAAGTTTGAAACAAATAAACGAAATAAGGAAATCTAGGACAGGAAACTGATGAACTGTAGAAGCAAGATTTAAAATATTGAAACAACATATTGCAAGAATTTAAATGTAACTTATATTCACAAAACATTGAAACATATCAAGAAATACATTTATAAAATATTGTCTTTACATCTTAAGTTAGACACAAAATATGAAATGGCTTTTAACAATATTTAATTTAATTTAATATCGGTAAAAAGGTTGTTTTATCTATTTTAAGCGGTTAGGTCCGTTTTAATATTATTTAAGTTCTTTATTAATTCATAGCGGTGTTACTATTTGTTACTTATTTGTTGGTTTTACTAAAAAACATTATTTAAAAAAAATGTTCGTCACGTCGAATAGGTGATGATAAAATTTGCTGCCGTCCTAAAATTCCAATTTTAAATTTGAAGCTCACGTTTACGCGAGTATTGCGTGCGAACTCTTGGACGGATTACGCTGTCCAACGAACTTGGCCTGAGTATTAGTAAAAGGGACATGTACTCGTATACCAAATTTCAACTACATCGGTCAACTTTTACTCAAGTTATCGTCGGACCCGTAAACGTTACACACAGACAGACAAGATGCATATTTCGTTGAATGTAAGAAGCTCGCTTCAATTAAAAGTGCATACGAACACTATGAAATGGAAAACACTGAACTAAGTAATGAATTCGCATAAAATGTCTGAGTCGTCTCGGACCAATTTTTTAAATATCTAATTGTTTTATTAGGGTGTTATATTGATTTATCTATCTATATACAGGGTGACTGGCGATAAAGTTTGGAAAAGATATAGGGCGATAGTACACCTCATACAGAACAAACATCACCATATATAGCATAGGTCAATTCTTAACCGTTCTCTCACTAGGTCAAAATTACCGTATTTTCGTGGGGTATCGTCCTTGCCTCATAAATCGAATTGTTGCTCCTAAAATATGAATGCTAGAATAATGATATTATTATCGTTGGAAAGCTTAGAAAATTTCCTAAAAGAAAAGTAATCTTAATTCCTTTAATTCAGATTAGCATTTGCTGAGTACTCATTTTTATCGACGTTATTGAGAATTTGTTTATTCTTTTATTTTTTTGGTGGTGGCAAAACTTACTAACCAGAGTAGGTGCATTGAGTACACTTTCTGGAAAACTTCCTCATTTACTTAGCTTTCAAAAATTATTCATAACTTTACCCATTTATTTGGCCGAATTTTGAATAATAACCGATGAAAGTTAGAAAAATAATTCTAAAATCCAGAAAAATACGAAGTTGTATCATTTTATGGGTGTCCCAATTTAAAATTTCAAACTTTAATCCAATATGGCGGCAACCAATATGACGGTAAAAATTATTACCTAACAAAAAAGTAGTTTTTTATAAATTATAAAGATACCCGCAAACCGGAACTTAATATCTCAATTATAACCGGAGATATTAAGCCGTTTCCGGACTTAGATCCTCCTTAGATTGCTGTATGGTACGTATTTTTCTGGAATTTACAATCATTTTTCTAACTTCCATCGGTTATTACTCAAAATATGGCCAAATAAATGGGTAAAGTTATGAATACTTTTTGAAAGGTAAGTAAATGAGGAAGTTTTCCAGAAAGTGTACTTAATGCAGCTACACTGGTTAGTAAGTTTTGCCACCACCAAAAAAATAAAATAATAAAAAAATTCTCAATAATTTCGATAAAAATGAGTACTCAGCAAATGCTAATCTGAATTAAAGGAATTAGGATTACTTTTCTTTTAGGAAATTTTCTAAGCTTTCCAACGATAATAATATCATTATTCTAGCATTCATATTTTAGGAGCAACAATTCGATTTATGAGGCAAGGACGACACCCCTCGAAAATTCGCTAATTTTGACCTAGTGGGAGAACGGTTAAGAATTGACCTATGGTATATATGGTGATTTTTGTTCCGTATGAGGTGTACTATCGCCCTATATCTTTTCCAAACTTTATTGCCAGTCACCCTGTATATAAAGAAGAAAGTCTGTGGGTATGTATGTATGTCCTTTATACAAATCTACAGTTTTATTCCAATCTCGATGAAAATTTTCACACTTGACCTTCAAAGCAAGGGGAAGGTCACTGCCTACATAAATTTTCGAAATTTAATTTTTGGTACCCAGGGGTACGGAGTACAAATGTCAAAGTAATGAATAGCCTTCATGATGCATATCGTTGAAAAGCTTTTCAAGAGTACAGTAATTATTTTTATGTACATTTTTGGAATATTTTCATTTAGGAGGAGAGTAAAATGGAAGATACAGGAAAAATATCTCTATACTTATATAAACTAAAAGTGTCTATATGAGGGTATTTCTTTTATAAACAAATCTTTATCTTAAATTACTGTAGTCTTAAAGAGCATTTCAACGATATGCATCATGAATGAAATTCTACTTTATCATTTGTAAGCCGCAACCTTTACAAAAAATTAAATGTATTTTGTCCTGTGTACCAAAATTTATACTTAGAAATGGGTTGGACTAGCCTATACGGGGCATCATCTATAAATCTTCAGCTAGTTAAAACGAAATTAATTTTATCTACGACTTGCATTGTAAGTGGACTTTACATTGCTAATAACAGGGAGGGAAGTGTTACTTCCCTCAAAAAAAAATCACAGGGAAGTACTTAGTACAAGTACTTTTGAGGGTTTTGTAGATGAGTAGGCATACCCATTGTGTAAATTATGATTTCTTGTCTTCGATCTCAAGAGTCTCGGGTTCGATCCCCCGGGGGGTGACAATGTTTTTTATCAGTAATAAACCAATAAGGAATGCAAAATTTAAAAAAAGCAAATATATATTTGTGTCCTACTCTTCAGCAGCTTTCATTTGATACCCAACTCAAAATTTTTGAAAAATAAAATTTTGGGCGCACCCCAAATTTTTGCGCACAAAATTGACAATTTTTAAAATCTTTGAATGAACTCCCGGAAATATCATCGCCCTAATATAAGGTATTAGCATGAATTATTTCAAAATTTTAGCACCAGCCGAACTATAATGGTTGGGGGAGGGGGGGACATTTTTTTTGTGTATATTTTGATTTATTTGCCCAATAAGGAATGCAAAATTTAAAAAGGCATGCATATATTTGTTACCTATTAGCAGCTTTCATTTGATACAAACTTAAAATTTAAAAAAAATAAAATCTTGGGCGCATTCTAAATTTTCGCGCCTAAAATTAGCAATTTTTAAAAATTTTGGGACTCACTCCCGGAATTCGCATCACCCCACTATAGGGTTTTAGCATGAATTATTTCGTAATTTTAGGATCAGCCATGTTATGGTGGTTGAGGGGGGGGGAAATGTTGATTTATTTGACCAATTAGGAAAGCAACATTTAAAAAAAGTATTCATATATTTGTAACCTACTATTCAGCAGCTTTCATTTGATTCCCCACTCGAAAATTAAAAAAAAAAAAAATTTTTGAGTTTACCACATTTTTTTGAATTGCGCATGCGCATATTTAATTTTTAACTTTTGAGTATTTTCCCTGTGTTTGGGCCCAGAAGTTACTTATTAGTTAAGTTTCAGCTTTTTAGCTTAAACGGTTCGGGCCCTATGAACCAAAGAGCGACGGACGGACGGACACAACACCCTCGGCATAAGGGTTTTGAGAAGTATCTACAAAACCCTAAAAACAATCATACCAACAAGTAATGTTTTTTACCTGTTTTGTTTACTAATTTTTCGGGAAGGTTTCTTTAGGTTATCAAAGTCTTTAAATTAAAAACAAACTAGACGTAATTAAATTAAAAACGTATATATTTAGTATAAAAATTATTTTAATAAATCAAGTAACTAAATATCAGTTTAAGGTGTTTAAATTACGTGAATTTTTAGGTAAAAGGTTTTAAACCTACAAACTTTAGCCTAAGGTGCTGGTGCACTAGTCGTAGATAAAATTTAATACGCAACATGGATCGAAGTATTTCTGCTCTCGGGATTATCTCCCTTGTCAAGCCTCGAGAGCTAATACCTAAAGTTATCTCCCTCGGCCTTGCGGCCTCGGGAGCTATTGAAGTTTTCTCCTTCGGCGGGGCCTCTGGAGAAAACTTAACCTCGAGCCGGAAAACATACTTCTCTCCCTTGTTATTAATATTATTAATGGGGAAAAGGAATAATTAATTATTCCTTTCCCCAGAAATAGCCTCTTTACACAAACTAAAAATCCTACTCCTACATTTATCTCCAATCTGGGCATTAGTCCTCTGTATTTCGTCCTTTCCCTTTCCTTAAAAATAGTTTTGCGATGCTTGAATTTATTTTGTTTAAATAATAATATTAGCCAACTGCTAAACCCGCAATACAGATATACAAATAATCCCCCACTCCTCTCTGAAATAAGATCCGCGGTCCCTGAAGTAGAATATTAAAAACTAACTCAGATTCGTGTCACAATAGCCCTTGGAGGGCCTAGTTATGCCAAAATCTTTATACAATTGCATATTTAGGTAGTGGATGACACCTAAATTAGTGAATCGCTACATAAGCCTTCCTATTTACATATGCAACCAGTTAGCCGTCAGCCATCACTCCATATAAGCAACTACCGGGAGCGGAAGGGCCCGGTATGGGAATTGAACCCAGATATATGGTCACCATCCAATTTGTGACCACGTCCGATATTGTTTAACCTCACTGATAGAGCGCTATCGAGGTCCCATAGAAGTTTAGAAACTGGAATAAAAAGGTAATAAAAAAACTATATTTGTTAGCCAGTTGTAATAGCTGGAAAGAGGCGATAGCGATATAAACACTCAATAATGTAAGCACGTATTTAAAAACATTCCAGAATTAAATGAGCGTCATAAACAACAAACAATTGGGGGCGACCTTAAACAATACAAAATTACTTTAATGAATAAATTCAAAAATATTTCTAGAAAAAGATATTAAAGAAATCACTTTGTAAATCCGACACAGGGCATGATTTTTTTTTAGTCAAAACATCAATAATACAAGGATTTCGAAGATGAGCTCATATACGGGTGTAGGCCACTTCGAAAATAACCTCATTACACCCCGATTACACACCCGATTATTCACCCTGATTACATAAGTCAGTCATAAATTAAATGAAGCTTAATAAATGTGATATTCCTTGAATAAATGTGATATTCCTTGAATAAATGCTCTCACCAAACCTATATTTTAACTAAACAACTCAACAAAAAGCATAGTTAAGGTATAACACAACCGTAAATTATCCTCTACGTCGATCAAAGAAACAAACGTATCTAAAAAAATTATCAAAAATAAGATAAACATCTAAATGATATTGATACACACAAGTAGAAAAGAACGCTTTTTAGAATACGTACTAACAATAAGCCGCAAGTCAAAAGGACAACACAAATATTTTAAATCGTAATGAGATTTGAAGTATTTGTTTTTTATCTTTTGTTTTATTCTCCGTCAATTAAAAAAGCAAGACAATATAAAAAAATTGTCTGGAAAAAAAATTGTTTTAGTATAATTATATATATAGAGGGCACGCAACCATCTACAGTAGTGTTGAGTCAAAAGCACCAGCAACACCTATGAATGCATGATGCAAGAAAAATATCCTGGCTGTAGAATCGAGAGAAAGAGATTTCTAGGTGTAAAGGTCAAAACAAGTGCAATGATCTTATACCGTCGCCTCAAAGCTTGGTCATTATGAATCACGATTCCGTCATTTCCGCGCTATAGCACGTCTCTACATCTACACTATTAAGATTACAGCAGGCTAGAGTATATTCCACTCAGCATCAGATGCTTGAATACCCTAATTGTAAAACCCTAATTGTTGTGCGACTACGAAGAAAAGGAAACTTAACAAAAAGAAGACGATGGCTGAAGCAGATGTGACAGAAAAAAAACTAAAAACCCACAGTGCAGGGGAGGATGGATAGTGAATATTTAGTTTTATAACCACCTTACAAAAAAATTTCAATTACAAAAATTAGGATTATTTATTTTTTTTAAGTGCGCCCTGTTACAATAGATTTGTAAGTCAACAAAAAAATGTTTTCAGGAAAGGATGAGATTCTAAATAACATTTGTTTATTGTTTCTCTTCACGAGCAATCAAGAAGAACAGAATTCAAACAAGGAAAGAAAAAGTTATATTGAGATCAGTTTGTTCCCCTCTTTTTAGTACAGGCGTGTAGAACTCAGGCCTCCCAGGATAGTATTATTTCGTAGCAGTACGTCACGTCACGGCGTCTAAAGAACAGGTGAGGTCCGTGTAACAGAGGGCAAGACTTGTTAAAAAAACAAACTAAGAAATGCGGAAACAGTCAAGCTGCATTACAGCACGGTTACACGTGGATAATCCACAGCCTGCTCGCAACGCTCATCTCTTGCCTCAACGTCTTTCAAGATAAAAACACTAGAATAGACTCCGACAAAATTATCTCACGTATTAACTCCTAAAATCTGACAAAAGGAATTTAAATTATAAAACATAATAACACTCCAAAAGGTAATTTAAAATCAGGTAATAACGAAGAGAAACACGTATCAGCGACTATTTAGTGCGGTGTGCACTCGATAAAACGTTATTTTATTTTACATTTTTAATATTATTTTGCTTAAGTTATATTCATTCATAAAGCTATCGCCAGAATAAGCTGTAATTTTTAACATATTTTTTTATTTGTATTTATAATATACATGTTTGTTTAAATAAAAATTATTTGAGTAGAATTGGATTTTTTTTTTTTACTGAAACGCTAATCCCGATGAGGTAAAAGTGATTGCAGGCAGATAATATAATATGTGTTAAGATCGACATCGACAGAACATAAGCTGAACATGAAGCAGTAGTAAAAACAAGCACTTGTATTAACAATTTACAGGCGAAGGTAACCTATGAGTTTTGCTAGTATAGTATGCTAGTAGTAATTTAAATGTCCACTTAATCTTATTATAAAATATACATATTTGTCGTATTACATAACACATAATTTAAGGTGTGTCCGTTTCACGTGATGTATATTATAAGTATGTACATCTAATATCTTTCTCTTTCTTGGTAGTAACTGGGTTCTTATTAAACCTGAAATTTGTTTAAGTCCGGTGATAAATTTAACAGTTAAAATACTGTAAGAATTAATTTATTAAAACGGTGACTAAATATGATATAGATAAAACTTAAATATTTGATACGTTAACGAGGATGTCACACCCTTTTCTCTCTTTCTTAACCTTGTATATATATATATATATATGTATGTGTGTGTGTGTGTACACATATACTAATCATATCAAGTGGAAAGTTTAATAGTGACAATTCTATAATCCCAGATAAGATAGGCATTAATACTAAATTCAGGGGCTCATCACATATTTTACAATGTAAATTGCAAAATCTCATATAATAAATATTATTTAAATCCTTGGAAAAAGGTCTGACATATTTGAGGCACTTATAAAAATTAGTGAGGGTGAGTATACAACTGGAACATTACATTTTCAAATTATAGAAAAAAAGTTAATAGATAAACTATAATCTACTCTAAAATTTAAGAAAAATATAAAAGATTTATATCTTAAATATCAAATCAATTGACTATAAAAGTTATTAAAACAAAATAATAACGTAATTATTAACACTAATTCTTTGGAATGATTTGTTTGCTCATTCAGATGTTTTATTTAATTTGAAGGAGTTAACAAATGAACCTTGCACAAACCCGCGAGTTTAAATAAGCTTTGAAAACCAAATTAATTAGATTGTAAACGCTGAACGCAGCCTCTCTACGTTCATCCCATTAATAAATAAAAACGTATACAATGTAATATTGAGTTTACCGTACAATTTATATTCTTTTATTTTTAACGTATGTTGAAAAGACAGAGATAGTGGGGGTGGATCTATTTAAAAATAGAAATACAACTGTAAAACCCTAAACGCNTTACTCATAACAAAAAAGATTTATCAACAGAAACATGATAGGTATTTGAAGAGAAGATGTTCTAGAATAGAACACACTGCGATTTCATTCTTTAATAATGATTTGGAACAAGTAAACATGACATAGCTGACTAAAACTAGCTACAAATTATAAAATAGCCATAGGAATTTTAAAATCTATAAAAAGAGAAAAACAAATAATTTTTATAACAAAACTTGTATAAAATGTTCAGTATATATACATATATATATGTAAATAAATAAGAGAAGGCGAATATAGCACAAGATATTCCAAAATATACCAACACTTTTCTTAAATCGAAACTATCAAAATGTTGACTTCATTCTACATCTACATAACTATATAATATTAAATTTATATGATTAATGAAAATGTGTGTGCCCTTACTTAAGAAGAAATAAAAGGTAAAAAATATTGTCTTCTATTTTCTAGAATAAAGTTTCGCTGTATAAATGTTTCAGTTTTTATGAATCGTAAAGTAATACCTACGTTTAATAATAGAGAAAGTGACGAAAAGAATAGAGGAGTAATTGCATTGATCTATAAAAGAAACAATATATAAAAGGTCCAAAAACAATGAATTGAAAAATCGGAAATTATTTCCCTCCCCCCCATTATAAAAAATCATAATGCTAAAACTACTAAACTATAGTAGAGCGAGTCTTGACACAAGACTAATCCCAAAAACGTTTAAAAATTCAAACCCGATACATAATTCTGTAAGACTAGTTTCGTATTGCTATGATGAATTTTTAAAAATGCCAATTCATGATAGGTAATGTAAACACTGTAACCACAGACAAGATAGCAAATCATACAAAGACTTAAGATAAAGCTGTTGTTAACGTCACCAGAGATATATTTTATAATAACTTTAAGATGTAAAAACTATAAACAAATCGATCATTCTTGAGCTTTACTCAACCTGAATTAATTTTATAATTTAAAAGGACTAACAACAAAAAGCAATATTCAACACTCAAATATAGAGCAACATAAAATTGTTTTTTTTTAAGACTTACACTTACTTTACTTTCAAAAACAAAAAAATATAAAAGGAGATTGAGTTGAACGTGAAAGGAAGAGGGACAATGGCTGGAGGCAAGATTCTACACTGAACAAAAAGGGGTCTAGTAAACAGCCATACCCGTCCCCCTAAACAGCGAAGCTTAAAGTTCATGCCATGGAATAAATTATTCATAATAATCTCGGTACCCTGTCTTTATTTGCAAGTAAATACAACTAGTTAACACCTGGAAATTCCCATGATTTGAAGAATTCAACTACGATAGCTTACATATTATAAAAATTTATTGGTTAAGTTTAACCTAACCAGCTGTCATGCAAGACTGATTTCTTTTGACAAAATGGCGCGAAAAATAAAACAATACCCCCAAGTGTTATATATAAATAATAGTAATATGCTCTTCAATACCTTTCATTTGATACCTCAGTCATTTTTTTTTTTTTTTCCTGTGACAGCAATTAGCCGCCATTATGGATTCCCAGTTAATCAGATCAAATTAATCTTATTTTTTCTTTGGCCCATCAGACTGCACATTTTACATATTTTTTTTATATTTTTAGTAACAGCAGAAATACGATTTTAGGGGGGGGGGAAGCAAAATTTTAATGTTTTTTGACAAAATGGCGCCGAAAATTAAGCATTTACCCTAAGTGGTATATATATTTGTAATCTACTATTCAATACCTTTTATTTGATACCCCATTCAAAATTTAAAAAAAAAAAAAATTTCGCGCGACGAATTATCCGCCATTTTTAATTTGAACAGCTGATAATTTTGAGTTCCCTATATTGTTCCTGTGTGCGCGTCAAAACGATCTTTAATATTGGAAAGTTTCATGTTTTATCTCTTTTGGTCTAAAAGTTATTGGAACCGTACAGAGTGACAGACAGACACAGGAACGAAACTATAAGGGTTTCTTTTTTTTTTGTTTTACCAACGAAACCCTAAAAAGCCCTTCAAAAAATGGGTAATATACATAGTAGATCAAAATTGTGATGCAATGACATTCATTAATTTATATAGATATCGCTTAAAAAGGAATAGTGTCCTTATTTACAGTTTCCTAAAGGGAGTTTACTCATAACAAAAAAGATTTATCAACAGAAACATGATAGGTATTTGAAGAGAAGATGTTCTAGAATAGAACACACTGCGATTTCATTCTTTAATAATGATTTGGAACAAGTAAACATGACATAGCTGACTAAAACTAGCTACAAATTATAAAATAGCCATAGGAATTTTAAAATCTATAAAAAGAGAAAAACAAATAATTTTTATAACAAAACTTGTATAAAATGTTCAGGTAGGAATGTCTATCAGTAACTTTTCACAATTCGAAGAACCTAAATATTGGAAAAAAAAAAAAACTTGTTCAAAATTAAGGAGACAGTTTGTAAAATGAAATAAAGGATGTGACACATTGTAAGCATAATATGTAAAAGCAAATCTTTGTATAAAGGTTTATCGATATCTTTGAAATTAACAGATGCTGACAAGGCCATGAAAGAATGTTGACGGTATAAAAATAGTTTATAAAAATATTAAGGAATACATAAATCGAAAATAGGAAGCTCTTTAGTCTAATTTGACCCCAAGTGGAGTACAGGGAAAGCCCAGGTACAGTCATCCCTGCGACTGAGTCATTACAATAATAACTCTAACTAGACAAGTGGGGGTAAGGTCATATCTTAAGATATTAAAAATAAGAAGATGCTAATAAACATCCACTGGTAAGAAGTGGAAATAATTAAATTTTATTAGTTTGTATAACTAAATGTTCCAAATTTAATCAAATATGTAAAAAACATGCACTTAACTGAATGCAATATAATTATAAATGTTTTAACAGTTAACACCCAATATTGCTATATATACAAATAATGCACACGAGCACGAAAGTATTGATTATATTGTTTTAACTAAATAAAAATTTTCAAATTAATTAAGGCTATATAAGTATATTATTACTTTTACAATAAACAAAATAAAAATTAACTTATTTTAACTTTTTATTGTAAGAGAATGATTGGTAGTCAAATGAACGCAACCAAACTCTATACTGAAAAAACAGTAAGATTGTAAAGTTGGCTTAATGAACAGAATTGGATTGAGGGTTAACATGTAATATAAGGTTTGTTCAACCAAACCTCAAACTAGTTTGAAACTGTCTGACGCATGTGCTTTTGCAACAGGAGTTCAATTTTGGTCTGATGCTCTTGCATCGGACAGTTCCAAACTAGTTTGAAGTGTGGTTGGAACAAACCTATAGTTAAGTTTCTGGTTACAAATTGTCTATCAATGAAGTGATTAAAGAATAAATCTATCAAAGATCTTAGGTCTTGTAATCTATCGATAACAGAATAAAAATTAGTTGAAATCTGAACACTAATACTCCTAAAAATAAACTAAAAACTGTATTGATATGTAACCAATAATGTTATTAACTTGAAAAGCCCCACTATAAGAATATAACTAAGATAAGAATATACCTAAAACTACCAATATAGAAGATTTTTTTACACAAGATTTATATGTGCATAACCTGAAACCCAATGTTTTTGAATTTTTATTTTCTCCGAGGGACTGAAGTAATTCGCACCCTCAAATTTAAGGCTTCAAAACGCCCTAAACAAAATAATTATTTAAGCACTTATTAAATCATTTACGGCTATTAAAGATGTCTTATGATTAAACTCTACTTCTATTATGAAGAGAAGGTTACAACCGAACAGGTTAAGGAAATCAATAAAAAAAAAAAACGAAAAACATGTTGTTTATTGTATAAAATCAGTTAAAAAAGGTAAATCATAAAATCAATTTTAAATAAATAATAATAACACATATAAATCTCCTAAAAATTATATATTAAATTTGATAGCACTCAATATGTAATTATATTTATAAAGGCTTCATTTGTATTGTAATTTCTTAAATGTGGATATATTATGTAGTTAAGAGAGAGCTACTTAAAATAAATACATATATCTAATATTTACAAAATCTTACTTACAAAATTATAACTTAACTACAGTCTCATAAATGTTTGATAGAAGAGCATTATTAGAAATAAAGTTTAAATAGAGAATCCCATGAAAAAGGTCAACAAAGACAAACTAGCAGTGATCAATGATTAGAAATTTACTGTTATACTAAAAACAGCATAAATATTAATTTAATACGTCAAAAACATTTAGTTATAGGCAAAAGCTAAAAATCAATTAAATAATAATACTTTATCAAAAACTGCTTATAACGTGACATCTATTGATAAAAACTTTGGATTTTTGTAAAAGCCAAATAGCTTTAGAACGTGAAAGGTCGAAGGTAACAATCAACTTAAATGTTCCAAATAGATGCTGCACTTTAATTGCAGTCAAAAAAAAATTGAAAAGAAAAATCAATAATGCTCAAACGCTATCAACTCAACTATACTAAGAGATCATTAAATAAAAACATCGCTTCCTTTGAACATAACATATTATTATGTATATGTTAAGTCTATGAGATCACGGAATATATATAGGTATATATATACAAATATATATTATGACTTTAGTTTTCTATAATGATACGAAGATAGAGACAAATGTTAATAGATGATAAAACATTAGTTACAAGCAAATAGGTCAACATTTCACTTAACTAAAGTAAAATCTCTGATAAATTTTAAGAAAATCTTAATGCAATAAGTAAGAGAAATCATAACGAGGCTTGTACTTATAGAAGCAAATAATTAATGAAGTATATTTAAACCTCAGCTTTTAAGTAAAATATATAGTGATTTCATTATTAAAATAAAAGATGAAAAGTAATAAAAAAGTAATAAATAATGTAAGCAAGGAAGATATTTTAATATAATCGTACGTTAACACGGGATATTTTTTTTAAAAATAACAAATTCCTACAGCAATATTTCACAACGGAGTTGAATTACTCTACAAATTTATGATTTAATGAATAAGAGGCTGAGAATTTACTGCACTTCAGGCTTTCCGAATTCATCAATAGGGTCAAGCCACAGGATATCATATTTGAAAATCACAAAGGCATGAGCCTTTAATATATTATGAGATCATAAGGGACCAAACTTGTTGAGCAGATTTGTTCGAATGGGAACCAAATAAATTAATAGAGAAATATAAAGGAAGAAGATAAAAAAAGTCGCCGAAAGCTAGCACGCCTGCAGAGCCGAAGCTGCATTCAGATATTGGTTAGAAAGTAATCGAGCATAATGTCAAATGGACAAAAGCAAGTATCAGGTAGAAATCTACCTTGCAACAAGAAATTTAATGATTGGTTAAGCCGACTAATCCAATTAAAGCCGAAATCGTCAGTTCATAAACTTAGAAATACCGTCGTTTAATGGCGGAACCGGCGAGAGAGCTTGGAAAACCACGCACGATGCTAGCCGATATATTCATTTACACATAGAACAAGATATACAAAATATTCGTTGAAAAGATTAATTTAACCGAAACAATAACGTAAACAAAACTTACCATTTCTCCTAAGGATATCCGAACACAAAATTATTAAATTTAAAATCACAAGTTAATGTAAGCGATCACTGGTAGGGTGTCACACTCAAGAGACCACGGCCAACTGGATAAAATTTCTGGTGGAGCTCTAATCTAGACAGCAGGAACCCGTACACACGCCCAGCTGGAGCGCCAACACATCTCGACTCTCATTGGTGGACTCCTACTCCCTCCCTCGCGTCACGCCGTTTTCATCCTGATAAATCGCTTAAAAACTAAAAAAATAACTAAAAATGTTCATAACTGAAATTAATTAATATAAAATTACATATGGCGATTCAATATATAACTATTTAAAACGTTAAACTACTTCACATAGAAGCAAACATTGTTGAGAACAAGCGTTTCTCAAGCTTTAAGGTTATGTACTATAAACACAATAAATAACTAAAATAAAAATTATAAATTCATTGAGATGTAATTAAAAATTAAAAAATGGAATTTATAATCAAATAATTACAATAATCGGTAGAATTTCGATAAAAATGAAATAATTAGTCATACCAACAGCACATGTGATGTCCGCCAATCAAATTTTAGTTCGAAGGGATATTGCCTTATAAGGTAAAGAGCGATGTTCGGGCAGTGAAATTCAATTTTGAGCAGTGAAAGTCAAATGAGGAAGTTATTAAATAACAAGTGACATAAAAATAACATGTTATGTTTAACAGTTTACTTTATTACATTTTGTAAGGACTCATACATAGTATATTATATATTTTTTAATTAACTAGTAGTAACTGGCTATATAATATTATTATTGAGTGTTCAACAAATGAATCACCAAAAACCAAATTAATTTTTAATAATGATAAGAATAAATATTTACAAATTTTGCGTTTAAAGAAATATCATAATTAAATTTATTATATAAATGACCTTACCAAAATGGTTAGGGGGGGGGGGCAGTATTCTAGCCAAAAGGTCAATGGGTTTAGAGGAATTAACGCAAATTTCCCTCATAACACTTTTCATACAAGTTTTTTTTTTTTTTTTAAATATTGATTAAATATTTTATAGTAGTTTCTAATTTTTCCCCCTACCCAATTACCTAAATATCGCAAGGAAGGGGGTAGGGGTAGGTATTGAAGCCGTTTCCTGTTTGAAAAAATTGTTTTCTCATATTGAGAGGGGTGTTTTCTTTGGAAAGGTCGAGGCTAATAATTAAAAATAAATATATTATGATTGAGAGAATGAGAATGAATGAGGTATCACAATCATTAAACTGACATCCTACAATGCCTGAAATAGCAAAAGAAAGGGTATTTGTTTTCCTCTTCATTTTTGTTAAGCTTTACACTAAAAATAACAACAATTGAATACTAAATCACAATTTTCACAAAGCTGTAAACAAATTTGGATAGATATAAGAGGAAATGTAAGAGCTATAGCACTTTTTTAATGTTTTATATATTATCGATAATTCATTTAACAAAATTTTCATTAGCCAAGATTATAATTATCAAGGAAATAGTGTATTGAAATCGATTGTATATTGTTGTGTATTGTATATTGATATTGAATAATCTCAGACAAATTCCTTTTACTTTGAGAAGCATGTCTACTTAGCAGTTGGTGCATCTTACCTTCAGGAATATCTAATACTTCCTTTCTCCAAAGTTTTGGTTTTTAGGTTTCTGCACAAAGTACAAAAAGAAACCTTATATATAACGGCTCTGTCTGTCTGTCTATCTGTTGGTGTCTGTCCGTTGGCTTGTTTCAATTCATAAACTACTATAACTAGAAACATGAAATTTGGCACACACATGCATCTCGGCATTTGAGACAACTGGACAAATTTTGGAGTTTTTACACTTGATATTTCCAAGATGGCGGCCCGGCAAATATGGCGGGTGACTAAAAATAAGTTTTTAGCTACCATGACATGTTATACATCAATTTAATGGTCTTGAAGTGTAGAAAAAGAATATATGCAACATTAAAATACATGTAATATTTTCAAGATGTATGGTGGGTGACTAAAAGAACTTTTTTTGTCACCATGACATGTTATACATCAATTTAAAGGTATTGAAGTGTAGAAAAAGAATATGCTACTATTTCACTTAACCCTTAGTTGGTAACATCCGTCTTCTAGACGGATAGGATTTGTATTTTGGCGCTTAAGTGCGTCAGTAATTGCGCGAGTGGTCTATGCTGCGAGATATGCTTCATTCGAGCCTTGAACGTCAACCTAGAAAGTGCTCCTATTTTTTTTTTTGACATGCGTAGTTCAATATTTTTTTCTTTAAAGTAAATTCACCCCGTCTATCAGACGGATATTACTGCATATGTATGTAAAAATATCCGTCTATTAGACAGATATAATACTGTATGTGTATGAAAACATACCCGTCCTGAGACAGATATTCTTCCAAAAATGTCTCAGAACGTAGTAATTATATACCTTTTGTATGTATATACATATACATATACAGTAGTCGCCGCTTAATGTGATCACTTTGGGCCCAAGGCCTAGTGATCACATTAACCGACTGATAATAATAAGCAAAATCTCATTGGTTAAGCTTTCACTGTGTTTTTATTGGATCAAAATATAATAAATAGATAACACTGGAAAAATCCGTTATTCCCGCTAATAGCCATAGCCGCTGAAGTGGATGGGGAAAAAAATAAAAATAGAAAAAAACTATGCGGTTTACACATTAGAAAGTAAACAAATAATTGAAATGACTAAACATATTTTACATTTCTTTCCTTAATTCTCCTTACATTCTTTTCTCAGGAACCATTCTTTTAGGGTGCTCTCCGTTTTCTTTTGCGAATTTGGTTATCATTCTTTAAAGAGACAATCCCAATATCCTTCCGTTGTTTTAGAAGTTTATTCAACAATGGCTGAGAAAGTTTCCAATTAAATTGCGGCTTTCCATTGGCTCATCTTGGTCGAAAACGATCGTAAGATCTTAAGATGTCTATCTTCTCCTACGAGATGAGATCACAACGTTTTGAACCACTTGTTCACAATTTTTGTAACTAAACTAATCGACTTCGAACTTGTATAAATGTAATGTTAATTTCACTATAGAGTTCTCAGAAACGATTGAAAGACAAAAACAACTGACTGTATAAGTAAAATGTCGTAAAAATAGGTGGAGAAATGTATGTTTAGATTGTTTTTATGTCTATGTAGCAATATAGAGGATGGGAAAGGTGGCGTGAGGTATACTTTCTGAGAATCCTGGGTGTTTAGACAAAACGCTTCCGGTTTGCCCCAGCTGTAGTCGTTTCCCCGAAAATTATATAAAAAAAATTCAACGATTTCGACTTGACTTTGATCACAATAAACGAAATACTGATAACAATAAACGAATATTTTCTAATGTATTGGTATTGGGTGGGCCCGTTCCAAGCCATTTTGATCACACTAAGCGGTTGATAACATTAAACGTGATCACATTAAGCGGTGACTACTGTATATATAAATTTACATACATTTATTTATATAAATTTTATTAGATTGATTTTTTTCCTAATAAGTTTGACTACATGATATTTTATATTATATTTTTAATTAATATTTTTTGATTATACATACTATTCATCTTAAATGTAATATACATTCAAATGTTTGAATGCAAGAATTGCTTTCTATAATAATCTCAATGGCGTAAAACGTAAAAACAGTAATATTTGTGGCGTAACAATGGGCCCGCAATGTGGGCGGGTCCCCGGTGCCAAGGGGGCCCCCAAACTAAAGTCGAAGAGGGCCCCCTTGGAGAATAATAAAATCTTGTTAGGTTTGAGCTTGAAATATTATACTTCTATAAGGTCAAGGGGCCCCCATTCAGTTCTTAAGGGCTTTTTTTCTTTTTGCTCGTCAATTTTATTTTGGTGGGAGGGGGGCCCCCTGAAAAATTCTTGAAGGGGGGCCCCCAAGGTCCTAGCTACGCCACGGAGTAATCTGAGAATGCAATTGCTTTATTTTTTAAGAGATTTTAAAAGAATACATTGTATCCGTCCATCAGACGGATATTACCAAGAGTGGCGAAAAAATCATGTTACCAACTGAGGGTTAAAATGATTTAAAATTAAAATCAAACATCATGGTGACATATTTTGTGGTAATCTTGAAGGGCACGCTGATTTTGAATGTGATGAGTCATGATGTAGATTACGATTAAATTATCGATAAAAATGAATTTATTTGAGGAAGAAGAATCAATTATTTTTGTTTATTTTTCCTTATTAATGCAGCCAATTTAGGTTTTTTGTTTAAAAAAAAAAAACGGATCTTCAATTTTTTTTAATGCTATATTTTGACTTTCTGAAAAACATTGAAGATCGCGGCAACGAGATCGTGGCCGCGTTAAAAGATATCAAGAAATTCGGTTTTATGCGAATATCTCGCTTCTTATTGCTCGGACACCAATAATGGTGGTTATCGAAATTATAGATAACAAAATTTCCCACGAAACTTTGTTTTNTCAAGGGGCCCCTTGACCTTATATTAAACGAAGAATATCTGTAATATAATTGCTTAGGATAGTTGAATTTTCATTACACCTTCAGAATAGGCCATACTAACCTTTTAATCCACAAGCCAGGAATTCACCTAAAATAATCCAACAGCCTCAATCCAACATGTTTGCATGTCAATTGGAGCAAAAACCTCAATTTTCGAAATGGTTATAAAATAGGAAGCGATTACCATATCAAGTATGCCAATGTTTGGAAGGCCTAATCCAACTACCAAAGCATTTCTTTGTAAGATGCAGAAAAATAATTTTAAAGCCTATTAATGTCATATATTAAATTCAAAGTACCGAAGGATGTTGATTTATTTACAGCTTCATTCGTTGTAGCCCAGAACTCAATAAGAACTAATTAACTTGAGCAACAAATTCAGGACTATCCCACAATAACAATCTTACTTTTTCTAAAGTATATGAACATCACTGATATTTTTTGACCACTAGAGTAAAGTTAGATAAAACAGAAGATTCCTTTTCAGTTTCTTATATTTTAAATGTTGTCACAATTTGTTATACTATTTTCTGTGATAGTAGAAGGCATGATTTTGAAAAAAAGATAAACTTAAGTATAGTGTTTCCATTAGATGTTCAGTTTGATAACTGATTGTTATAATATTTCACAATTAGTTTGTACATACAAAGAAATGAGGACCCGATCAGATTAGCATGGTTTCTGCTTTAATTGTACATTAAAATTAATAATATTGTTCTGGGTATAGTTTAAAGGTAAATTTCTATGTTCTGACCCAAGGAATACCTGAATTTTCCTTTATAAAAAGATATCAAGAATAATTATAAATAAGTTAGAACATCGATGGAAATTCAATTTTTTTCATAACTACCTGGAACTACAGGAAACATAACATCTAGTTAATATGTTCATTAGCAATTATTTACCTACAGTAGAGTTTACTTATCCAGAACCCGTTAGTCCGCACATCCATATAATCCGGACAGGCCAAAAACTATGTACAAATTGGAACTAGGGCCTATTCAGATTTATGAATTGTTAAGATAATTGGAGTTTCTGCTTTTATTGTCTATTAACATTTATAAAATTGTTCCTAGTATATTTTATATTCCAACGTTCTAACACGAGGAATACCCGGTATTTCTGTTAAAAAATAAACAGATTTAGTATAATTAGGAATAAGTAAGAACATCAATAAATCTCTTTCGGTTCCATAGATTGTAGGGTGGAAGATACAAGATAGAGTATTCCAGGAAATACAATTATATGTGACTTGAGATGGGGAGAGGGTTTTAAGAAACATGTAGCGGCGGCTCAACGCAGTTCCATGAAATTTCGTCAAGCCGCCAATGTCTAATGTCTCTAGTTTTTGTGAAATGATTATCGCTCCTCGAATTTCATATCGGGACACAACCTGTTTCTCAAGAAGTCCCTTCTGTACTTGCCACCTGCGTAATAAATTGTCATTTTATTTTAATTCATTTGATAATCGGACTGGTGACAGAACAGCTCTTAACTTAGAACAGTGGACCTACGTTGTTCAAACATGTTTTGGAGACAAGTACAAGTAAATATTTTCACGATAAAAACCTCGATTTTAATAGTTTTACCCTGCCAAAGCTTGTTTTAGACATTTTAAAACTGAGTCCATTTAATCCGGACTTTCGGTAATCCGGACTGGGTCCCGTCAAACCCAGCTTAGCGAGACTCTACTGTATATGAATGTATGAATTAACAAGTCACAGAAATGCACTTACACATTTTTTCATCTTCTCCTCCCTTTTTTTTTGCCAAAAATTTGACTTTGAATTTTCTGGATTAATTGTACATAAAAAATTGTCGTTTTAAAAAACTAGAAAATATAATAAATTATAAAGATGGAATATATTTAGCAGCCTGACAGCAGGGTATTTGTCAATTTCTTAAACTTTTGTGACAACAGCTCAATAATTTATCAATAGATAAACAATACCCATTTCAAGCTCTCTATTTATAACAGTTATAAGAGGTCCAGGTAAAATAAGTAAATATAATTGATCTATAATACACTTTTTTTTTTTTTGGTTCATGTTCACTTTTTTTTTTTTTGGTCTGGTTCATGTTTTATTGTAATTTATTGTACTTTTCCCCCCGTAAAATGAAAGTATGTTCGGTTTATATTAGTTTTTAAATGACATTTTATTTATTTAATTATTTTTAAGATAAGACAAAAATTAATAAAAGGTTTGTCAAGTCAACGAATAATAGTTTTCTGCAGACTGAAAGTTAATAATAAAACAATATGAAAGCAAAATTTCATATATTTATAATTAATAAAAAATACTATTTACATAAACTACAATAGAATAAATATTTTAGGAGGTAAAAGGTATTGGAAGCAACTCTAGAAAGAAAAAAAAAAAAAATTAGATAAAATTAATATAAATGTACATAAAATACATGTATATAATGGTGTCATATTTAAGTGAAATAAAGAAGATATTAATAAATAAATACATTACAAAGACTCTTGCAGTTGCAATACAATAATTGTAGAAAAATCTATTCATTACAGTAAATAATACTAAACTTGCTATCAATGTAAAGAATTTAAATTTAACAATTTTATGTACATAACATCTTTAACAAAAAAAAGTATTCAAGGCAATTTAATCAAAGTAACTATAGCTATCATCAGTTATTATCATGACAAACTAGCAGTCAAAAATGGTACTTACTTATTGAATATTAGAAACTGATAAAATATTTTCTATTGAGTTTTCACTATTAAAATAAGTTGTATAAATTCTCAGAAAAAACGAGTATCCTAAATTATAGCTATATTTCAGATAAAATCTGAAGGAATGTTACAACACATATCTTACAATAAATAATTGGAAATCAATTACTTATAGAATTTACTAATAATGTAAACATCTAGAGACTTATTTAATAGACCATATAAACATAAAACAAGATAATCTAAAGCAGGGTTCCCACAGCCTGTGACTTGACAAGTCTGACTCAAAGTGTGTTACACCTCAGTAATACTATATAAGTTTGGAAATAATACGCTCAAAATGGCTCATGATGACTTAAGGCGGCTTGACCTTTCCTGCAAAATGGTATTAAATCAATAAAGATTAAAGGTTTGAGGGTCAACAGATGACGATGTATGGAGGAAGATTGTACTTGCTCAGTGTATGTCATCGGTAATTCTTGCACTTAAAATATTCAAATTATTGGGATCATAATTTATTTTTTATACTTTCAATAAAGGGAACCACACATGCCCCTTCAATCTAACTGAATCTTTTTTTATTTTATTTTTTTTTTTTTTACAGACTGGCAGGTCCACGATCCAGCGTGGTTGCTAAAGATTCACTAAGCTGTGCACCAGGGGGAAAGTGTGGCTTAAAGATTTGATAGGCCCCAAAAATACAAGCACAAGCCTCCTGGCACGAGGCACTCAAATTCACAGGCTGTGGAAACCCAGTTTTTAAATTCTAAATTATTTTTATACAGCCAAGGTGGGTTTTGGCTTCCCAGATAACATTTTCTCATGCCAGCTCTGTTTCTTTAACTCCTCACTCCAAGCCACACACTCTCTTACAACAAATATACTGAATGACAATTGACTTAAAAGGCACTAAAATATGTATTTTCCTCATTGCATTCATTGCAAAAAAATTCACCTATTCTTCTATTTCTTATAATTAGAACATTTTACTAAATTTTTAAATTTTAATTTAAATCAAATTATAATTATTATTAACTACGGGAAACAGTCAGAGAAAAACAAGCTCCAGCGCCGGGGTTTGAACCCACGATCCAGCGTGGTTGCTAAAGATTCACTAAGCTGTGCACCAGGGGGAGAGTGTGGCTTAAAGATTTGATAGGCCCCAAAAATACAAGCACAAGCCTCCTGGCACGAGGCACTCAAATTCACAGGCTGTGGAAACCCAGTTTTTAAATTCTAAATTATTTTTATACAGCCAAGGTGGGTTTTGGCTTCCCAGATAACATTTTCTCATGCCAGCTCTGTTTCTTTAACTCCTCACTCCAAGCCACACACTCTCTTACAACAAATATACTGAATGACAATTGACTTAAAAGGCACTAAAATATGTATTTTCCTCATTGCATTCATTGCAAAAAATTCACCTATTCTTCTATTTCTTATAATTAGAACATTTTACTAAATTTTTAAATTTTAATTTAAATCAAATTATAATTATTATTAACTACGGGAAACAGTCAGAGAAAAACAAGCTCCAGCGCCGGGGTTTGAACCCGGGCCTCTGTATTTCCAGTACATTGCTCTAACCAACTAAGCTACGCAGGAGAATGGTTTTCTACTGACGTTATTGATACCTTGACCCGATTTTAAAGCTTTTAATTTTCCACTAAGTCTAAGGAGTCAACATTAGTGACATAGAACTAGACCGAGAAATATCGCTTTTAATTATAAAGTACCCAATTAGTACCTGTACTTCGTACAATCAATTAGAAATTCATTTTTACGATTTTGGTAGTATTCATACTACATAATGATTAAATTTTAATTTAAATCAAATTATAATTATTATTAACTACGGGAAACAGTCAGAGAAAAACAAGCTCCAGCGCCGGGGTTTGAACCCGGGCCTCTGTATTTCCAGTACATTGCTCTAACCAACCAGTAAACCATTAGAGCAATGTACTGGAAATACAGAGGCCCGGGTTCAAACCCCGGCACTGGAGCTTGTTTTTCTCTGACTGTTTCCCGTAGTTAATAATAATTATAATTTGATTTAAATTAAAATTTAATCATTATGTAGTATGAATACTACCAAAATCGTAAAAATGAATTTTTAAATTTTTAAAGTCAAAAAGATATATTATTGGGTTGAAGTATATTAAACCCACAAGCAAAATCAAAACCAAAAAATCCCTACATTATACCATATTTGAAACATTCAAATCAATATTTCAACGTTTTTTAAATTTTGGGTGGGTTTGATATGATATATTTTCAACCTACCCATGTTTTATTTCCTACTCTTATTTGGGATTTTAGAGAGGCTTGGGGCTTTGAGTAGGATAAAGTAAAGGGGAAAAAATTCGGGTGGGTTTGATTTAATATATACAATGGCTTAAGAGTATAAAGTACAAAAGTGTAAAAAAAAAAAAAAAAAAAAAAAAAAAAAAAAAAAAAAAAAAAAAAA